>JAZGTK010017781.1:0-12133 GCA_036877625.1 Ambastaia sidthimunki
CTCTCTGTCTCTCTCTGTCTCTCTCTGTCTCTCTCTGTCTCTCTCTGTCTCTCTCTCTGTCTCTCTCTCTGTCTCTCTCTCTGTCTCTCTCTCTGTCTCTCTCCCTCTCTTTCTCTCCCTGAAATTTAGTTTGGGGTGGGCAGTAGCAAGCAGAGCCACTGTGACGTGTCTGGACGTGTGTGTGTGTGCAGGAGGGGGTGTGCTATTGGATAACACCGTCTAAAAATACTTTGCTAATCTGCAAACAGTCTAAAAATACATCCTCAGCTAGCTTACGCTCTAACCAATGTAATGAAGGCGGGCCATCCTGAAGGGAAGAGAGAGTGAGAGAGTCAGGGTGGGCAGAAAAAGAAGAGAGTTAGTCAGAATAGAAAATAGAGAAACTTGAGGTAGTTGTATATTGTTCACTATATTTACTGGCAAATTTTGAATGAATTATTTCTGTGTCAGTATTCAGGATTTGTATATTGTAACAAGTTCACAAGTTAATTTGGATAGTTTTGAGAACAACAACTTGAAATATGAGTAATATTGTTAAAATCATGTCACACCGCAGGATACTGCCTGACATTTCTTGTTAACTTTCAGACCTCAAACAATCGAGTAAAAAATATATAAACCAGAATGTCGTACAGAACAGAACGATACTGTATTTAAAAGACTTCTCACAGACACAGTTTTTTGTTTTTATTAGTTACAGTCAGCCTTCATATCGTCTCACAAATCACCACTTCAGTTTAAGACAGAGGTTTTTTTTTATAGATATCTCTGATTCATTCTCACATCCCTGTTAAAGGCCTGTGTGTTTAGTAATTGTGATGTCACAGTGTTTGCTCAGGGTTCACTGGGTTGGTCTGTTTCAATACTGATTGAAAGTTGAGAGCTGTTCTGTGAATATGAGGATGGGCGTTAGATATCATGGGAAGAGAATTCTAATTGCATAAGTCAAGATTTTAGCTTGCTAATGTTAAAAGAGAGATATTCAACTGTGTCTTTTCATAAAATAGCTTTAGACTGCAAGTCTAGACAACTGTACATGTGTTTGTTCAGGGTTATTGTAGCATGTAACTAGCAGATATATATGCTTTAGCATGCAAAATGACTCTTTGTAAATATATACTGTCTTGTCAAAGGGCTGCATGTTCCTGCATTTAGTCTGCATAGAACAGTGTGTCACTTTTGTTTTCATTTTTCTAATGTTCTGTGCCATTAATATTCCATTTTTAAGTTTGATAATTGTTCAATTTTAACTCAAGACACCTGTTCAGTCTTGTTCACAAAGAACATCTTCTGTAGCTTCCATAAAACCAAATATTCAGCAAGTTGAGATTTTAAAAATTTGTAGTTTTTCACATATTATCTTTGTGAAGACATCTCAGGAGGACGTCAATGGCCTTTTGTTAATTTTATGAGTTGGTTAGAGCACTTACACCATCTCCTTTAATTACTATGACACTGGTGAACCCAGAGCAGGAAGCTGAACTGTGCGACAGGAAATGGCTCCAGTGAAAACAAACCTCTGCGTGCAGCTTGTGTTGCTCTTGAACCGTGGTCAAGCGCTTGCGTTTAAGTGCCGTCTCTAGTATTTTAAAACTTTTGTGTGAACACTAAATGTGTTCTAACATTTAAACCTGACAAGTGTGTGATTTAGATGGCAAGGTGAGCCAGAAAGCTAATGGGGCAAAAGAAATGGCAGACAGTGTAACTTTTTTTTAGAAGTCTGATTTACTCAGCAGGAAAAAGTCTGTGTCTGTGCTATGAGCTATTTGTGTGCCCTGGTTAAAATGCACCAACATACACATCACGCATTAATAAATCTATTCTTAATACTCAATGTGAAATTCTTTTACAATTTGGAGCTGCATTCTTAGTTACTGTGTAAGTATATTTAGATAGTTGAAGTGCTTTGCGTTATCTGACTACTAGCAGAAAATTACAGCATTAATCTACGGCAGGCTGCGTGTTACAGTGATTTTACTGTAATTAAGGGGTCTTGTTAGGCATGTATCACCGTGCTGTCTGGCCTCCTAGGGCTTTTTGCTTTAATGAAGTGATGGCAACAGGAGTGTAATAAAGTGCAATATAATAATTGCAATAAATAAAATGAATACAATTTTAATAATTAAGTGCATCAAGTATTAATAATAACCACTGTAAACAAGTCTTCAGGGTAATACAGTTTATTGTTCAAGCTGTTGGCCTTATGTATACTGTAATATATTGTTGTACTAAATGTACTTTTTACCATGTTGCTGAAGGCCTGTTTTAGTGTTTACTCTGTTTGCTTTGCTAAGAAATCCTAGTGCTTTCTTTAGATTTACTCACAGGTGAATGACAAAATGTGGAAAATACACAAAGAACGTCTGTTTGCTCAACCATATCTTTTTTTATTCCTAATTTTTTAACAGCTACACAATTCTGAGGTAGTGTAAGATGAAGCCCTAGAAAAATCAGGTGTTTGTGTGTTCATGTGTCACAGGTGTGTCTGTGTGTGCCGATACACTTATTTGCCGAATACCCAGAGGAGAAACCGGAAAAAAGAATTGATAAAAGAAACTAAGAATTGGGTCGGCTGCATTCAGCACCACGCCACCGTATCTGACTGGAGAGCAGAAAGCTGTCTTGTAAAGCATTGGTTTTCTCCACAAATCCTTCTTCAGACCAAATCTACCCTCACGTTAGTCTCCATTACAGCCAAGTTGCCCACTTTCCAAATTAATTGAAACTCAAATGTTTCAAAACGCCAGCTTTGTCGTCTTGCTGAGCGATAGTGATCAACTGTTCAACACGAATGCCGTTTTTAGCAGTTAGCATGAGGGGACTGTCTGATTAGCATCAGCTCAGACAAGCCGCAGACACTTGAGGGCAGTTCTGCTCACAGTTTCTCTTGGGATTCAAACTTCAGTGGCGGTTGGACCTGAGTGGTCTCGTAAACACAGAAAGCTGTTCTTTGCGCAAATCTTCTTTACGTATTAGCAAAGGATCATCAGCGTTTGAGTGTAAGAGCAACCAAACAACATGCAGACATGAAAGCTGTTGAAACACAGATTAGAAAAAAGAAAGACAACCCTCATTGTTGGATGCAATAACAGTATGCTGTTTATACCGCTAGGAGCTACTGAGATACTGATGGCTTTCAGAAACTGAATGTCTCTCTCTCTGTCTCCCTCTCCATCCATTTCTTGCTTTCACTCTCCCCTGCTTGATAAGTCTGCCCTCTTACAAAAGTCAGACTCTTTTTCTAAGGCTGTGTTTGACTAAGCAACTCTGTATTAAGTTGGTACATATTGTATTTAGATCTGCTTTACTTTACTAAACTTTACTCTCTAGATACGACGTTGAGAACCACTACTTTCTTCAGAAGATGTTGTCTTTCTGTTTTGTATGTATGTGGTTTCACGCTAAACCACCTGTGAAACGTGACATAATGACGTTTTTCAGCTAGACTCACACATATACGACTACAACATGACTACTTGAGACAAACACAACTCAATGTAGTTGATTGTAAATTTTAATGTATTACTGTAAGTTATCACAACTCTGAAATATTTACTCAGTGAAGATGCTTTTGCACAAGTTGTTTTTTTTTCTGTAATTGTTTTTGTATTTTATTATTGCTTATGCTTTTGCCTTATATATGAATGTAGACAGGAAAGTAGGGGTGAAAGACGATTTGATTCTCAAACTCGTGCTTTTGTGTGTCCGGAGCCCACTATGCTACAGCTCCAATAATTTTTGGCTCATTTTTAACTATCAATTTTATTCCCATTGCTTTCCATAGCTGCCACATTTCAGAACCTCCTATTCTGAAGCCTTAAATCTCCATTTAAGAGCCTAATTTGCAATTGATGGTCTACTTGTATCATTTGGCAAGTTTTGCGTAATTTTAAACTGATTATGTGTAGACAGATTCTTAGAACATTGAAACACTTTTGATTTATATGTGTGTGTATCTCACGAAAGTGAGAGTGTGTGAGAGGTCACGGCATGGCATGGCTCGACTGTCGCCGTATTGTGTGCGTATGTGGATCAGCAGTTATATAATGGCAGCAGTGAGCTCTCACTCACAGACAGTAAGACGATTACACGCCATGTGCCAGAGACACTGGTCCACTGCTGTAAAGCCTCACACACTTGTACTCTTACTGTAAGCAGTTGTACCTCCTGTCCACCCATGCGTCAAATCTCTCTCTGCCTGCCTCTAACACACACACACACACACAAAGGCCCGAGTAACTCGCTTAATTTCCCATCTCCTCACCTTTAAATGGCTTTGAACCAACCAATCTCTTCTCTTCTGAGCTCTGCGTCTTTCTCTCTAAAATCTTCCGTCTTGTTTCTTCTGTTTAACTTTAGCAAAACCTACTAAAGTTAAGGTTTTGCTAAAGCTACTAGCTTAACCAGCATGAATGTGTTTTTCATTTTTCATATTTATTTTAATATATGTATTCTTATGTCATAGCATTCATGTCATAATTTGTTAAAAATATGCAAAAACGACCTGTTGTAGTATTTCATATGTTGAACATTTTCAAGTTAAAGTATATTTGTGCGTTTCATATACGCGAATGAATATATGAATGTGTGTATACAAGTGTGTGTTTTGTTTATTGTCATGTTCCAGATTTCTGTATGGAATGTTTTAAATTTGGAAACAGAGGTTTTATTTTACATCATAATATTACTATATGGTGCTGTACAACTATATAAAACAGATAAACATTTTAAACAGCATGGTGCTACATCATAAGATAAAATGTAGTTTAAAATCGCTCCATCCTGCTGGTTTTGAACACAGAAACAAGTCTTGTGTAAACGCCCCAGGAAATGTGTCTGATGGGGTCTGGTCATGGCCATAAATCAGCTTAACTATTTAGGGCATCCTTACGGTTGACTAGTCCTTCCGACAACTCACTTATTGGTTGATTTATGAAAACAGGTAGTTTTGCACATCTCTACTTATGGCAAGTTTAATTCAATAAGCAGCATCTATTTAGAAATACAGTTTCTTTTTTAATCCCAAACTTTTGGCACAAAGATCAAGCAGTGAGTGAAGGAGATGTTGAAAATCACGGCTGATATCATGTCTGGTTTATTCCTCACACTGGAAACAGAAGGTCACGTTAGTATCCCACGCAGTGCGTCTCTGTTGCATACTGCACATTTTGGCAAGTGTAGTAATGGGTCATTTGGGTATTCCTTGGACGGAGATTTGCACACTGTGCAGGGTATGCATACTGCATACTACAGAAATTGTATGTTAATATTGACAATAACATTTTAATATAAAGTTTCTTTTTGGTAAATGTTACTTTTATTGGTCCCCTAATAATATCAGTTTGATGTTTGTTTGTTTGTTTGTTTGGGTGGATCACTCATAGGGTATGTTTGAGTCGCTTTGATGCCAGTGGGCAGCTCTGCTGACTGTTATATGCAGATAAATTGAAAAATATTGTTGTGTATGAGTGTCTGAATGAATCAGGACCTTGAAATAAAAATAAAAAAATAAGTTTGTTAAAATGTTGTGAATGTGAAACTAAAGTCTAAAGATCAAGTCATTCCAATAACAATTGACTGTTTTTGGAGTGGTTTAATTGCTAGATATAGAGTTTAGACATTTAAGTTTTACTTACTGCAAGTTTTTATCATGTCAAAAACACACACAAAGCATTTGGTGTACTTTGTTTTTTTTTTAATCTATAAATAAATAAATTTGTTTTTATCTATAAATGTATTTGTGAAAGACTATTGTGATCTACTGTCAATTCACTTTCTCACTTTTCTTATTTTTTTACATGTTATGGGCCTCCTCCTGTTGCATTATGGGTAAAGGTAAGAGTCATTGTCATTTTACATGTTTATTTGAACCTAGATGCTCCACCATCATTTAAGGTCATTTAGTTTTACTGATAGTTTCCAGCAGTGTGACAAACATTGATGAAACGCAAAGATTTCAACTTCAAATATGGGAATAATGGGTAATTTTTTCAAAACTTTTTTTTATCCTTTTTATTTACCAGCCATTTTTAAACTAAAACATGTTTTACATATTTTTTTACCCAGCAGTACCAATGCACACAAAACACTTTTCTGTATTGAACTGTAAAAAGGGCCTGAAATTAGGGGATGCTCCATAAATGACTCTAATGGGGGGATTTATTAACTTTGAGTGTGAATTGTAGAATGACTAAAATGCTGTATTAAATATAGATAGTATGTGGAGTGTATTAAAGATGGACAAATATATGTAAAGAACAAGTAATAAAAATATGCATAAACATGCCAAAATGGTTCTGGGTTCTGTAAGGTTTTAAGTAGCTCTCTAGAGTTAAATAAGTAGCTTTACTTTGTTGGTGTGTTACAGTGGCTGTCTAATAGCTAACAGTAGAGCTAATATGGTTTGTTCCACAATCCATTCTTCCAAATCGTACGATTCGTAAGCTGCCTTTTATCCCCAGCGTCTGCATCAGTTTGTGTAACTGACAGCTCTGAACTGCAGTCTGAGGTACTGAGGGTGCTATGAAGCTTCTTTATGCATGAATGTGTGGAGCTTGGCATGGTGATAATGGTAATGCTTTTGTCACGATGAACTCGGTGGTATCACTTCTCATCTTAACTCAGGTCTCGGTGTGAGGGTTTTTCTGTCGCGTTTGTGGTGTGACATTTATCTGTGTTTGTGTGAGGTTAAGGGTTGTCATGAAACCGGATCTCTGGTTTTCAGGGATTATTCAACTTCCACGTCTTTAAATAACGTGGGCGTAATCTGCCTGTCTGAGAAATTCAGTGTTTCATTTTAGAATTTTCACCCATTTGTTTCTTTGTGAGGTCACCTACTTGATTTCAGAAGAGCTGAGTTTAATGAAGCAAATTCGCACACCAGGCGTCCCCAAACATTTGTGCTGATGAGATGAAATTGTTGGTTGCTGCTATATCAAGTGCTTGGCACCTCCTTTGACACATTTTCTCGAGGAGAACCCTTTAAATGTTTGTGAGATGCGTCAGAGCTTATTATGGCTCAGCTCGCTAAAGATAATGGCATGGATTGGGATTTTGCAATCTACTTTTTACAGGCAAGGTGTGATTATAATTAATAGACATTTGTTTTGTATTAGAAAGGTATGATTTGAAATAGATGAAACTTCTGCTATGGTGTCTGTCTTGTCAGTACACAAATGTGAATGTTTCCAGCAAAGCATGACTTTTTTAAGGCTGATGTATTTATTGCTAGCTACCTGATTAGCAACATCCGGTTTAATAGCACAAACGTTTGAAGAAAACTCTATCGCCCCCTAGAGTACTGAGGTTAGTTACCGCAACAGTATTGCATGTTAAGCATGTACAACAGGGCCATATGCTTGCAATATGACAGCCAAGCATTCGATCTGTGTTCTTTACACTTGCGTGGAAAATGTTTCTGGCCTTACTTTGTTCTGTTCTTGTTCTGGTCTTGCCTTCACACACACACACACACACACACACACACAAACGGCTCATGCAGCCACAGGAATGTGTGTGGAGGAAGAACTGGCAGAAGAACTGCCCTGAACTTGTTTCATCCAGTCCTCTCTGAATCTCTCCATCTCTTTCTCGCCCCTCTCCAGTGCGCTCTCTTTCTCTCTCTCACTCTATCTGTATCTTTCCCCTTCCCCTTTTTTTCTGTTATAATTATTCTTTATGTCTTCTTTCTGTCTCTCTCTCTTTTTTTTTTCTCTCTCTCCTTATCGAAGACAAAGGGCATTTGAATGGCAAGGAGTAAGAGGAAGCCAACAGACCCCCTGGGAGCAACGATGTTGTTGGGGGGTGGGCTACAAGATGAGGCTTTTGTGCGTGTGTGTCTGTGGTAACCCCAGTTGTCCACACGTTCAGTGTTTTGTTTAAGAAGTGTGGCTGGGAGGACTTGACAACGGAAAGGGTCATAGAGAGTGTGTGTGCGCGTGTTTGCATGTGTGTGTCTCTCCATGTCATGATAAGTAGCCCAACCCTCTTCTAATGGCTCACCGCTCATTGACACAGCTTTTTATCATCGTTCCCGCCTTCACTTACTAAACGGCTGATCTGATTGGCTGTGCCTCTTGTCTGTCCAACAGACGACTGCAGTAATTGGCAGCTGGCAGTGTTTTGTGTCAACGTTGCCCCAGGGCAGCTTCTCAAATGCCAAACAGAGACGAGAGAGATGGAGGAAAGTGTTTCTCTGTTCTTTTTCCTGGCACAGTGGACAATTTTATGCACACATGTTGCATGTACATATGCGTTCCCGAATCCCACTCTATTGTGTGGCCTTCTGAAAACATAACTGTTTAACAATGGTTTTCTCACAGCAGCATATGGTTGTGTTAAAAGCAATGGTATCTCATGCAGTTTCTGGCTGTGTAAATGTTTGCAGTGTGTATTGTGATGGCAGGGAAATGTGCGCTGTCACTTTAAGAGTCTGCGGAGACCAGGAAGTACAAAAAGCATCTTAGGATCTGATTGGCTGCAGCAGGCAGCCAGGGAAAAAGCAGCGCACTGTGTGTATGTGTCAGGGTTTGTGAAAGGCTGGAACATCTCTGGTGATGGGCGCTTTAAGAGCCTTAAGCCAGATGGGCTGTAGTCTGTCATCGCACCACAGCGAAACAATCGACTTTATACACACACCCACACACACACACACACTGCGGTTAACACACAGGTAAACCGCTACCCTGAGCAACTGTGCCAACGGTCTCCTATGCTCTCATAATCGTTAATACATCAAATCGACCGTTTATTACAGTAGTAATGATGAACTCGAAACAGATGCGTGTGTCCCTACCCCCCCCAGTCAAGACCTGCCAGCCCCCATCACATGATTACACACTTCACACAGAGAAAAAGAGCACATAAAGAGGATGGACGGGAGTGTGTTTGAGGAGAGAGATTGTCACACAGGATATGAGCTGGAAGAGCAAGTGTGAGATAAAGAGAGCGAGAGAGAGAGAGAGAGAGAGAGAGAGAGAGAGGATAAAGACAGGCACTGAATTTGATGGGTTGAGGAACACGAACATCCAGTTCTTTTGTTGATGATATGATTATTCTTAATGAAGCTGTTTGACATGATTTCAATTAAAGGGTTTTTGTATGTGTGTGTGTAAAGTAAAAAGATAAGAAAATATATTTATGTAAGGCTTAGAAAATGGAGCATATTTTAGCACCATTTAGAATTTTGCATTGTGACACTTTCACAGTCAAAAATATTGAAAGTTTTTATTTTATAATTTAAAAATAATTGTTTTTTTTAACATGTTTTATTACAGTATTTTTTGGCTGCAATACAGGAAGAATAATTTGTGTGTTACTTTAATGAAAATGTAATTAAAATTACTTTAAAAGTAAATGTTTAATACATTATGCTAACAAGAATTTGGGAGAAAATTAAACTTAATTGCATGCACGAAAATGTCACACTGTAAAATCCCGTAATTGTTTTGTTTGCTTTATGCAAAATACAGTTAGTTTTGTTTTATTTTAAGGGCAAAATGCGACCTGGACATGTTGTAAATGGACATGCTGGACATGTTGTTGTTCTTTGTGTCTGTGGGAACATGCGGGCAGCTTCTTTGAAGTGTAGCGTTGAGTGTCACAATCGTGGTAAATATTGTAAGACCACACACTGCAATTGGATCTGTCTTGCATGCTTTTCTCTCTTGTGTCCCCCCACCAAAAACACACACTTGAAATGCTAGATCATTTATTGTTCAAGCACGTAGCATTAATCACTGTTGCCAGTGTGCTAATAACATCAAACAGTCAACAAACCAGAGAATGATCATTCATGCTAATCAATGGAAAGGGAAGAGGTTGCCCTTTCGTCATCCATAATTGATGCTAACATTTCCAGAGAGCTCCTTGCCTTAAAAATCCCTTAATTCTTGTTTGCTCTCAAGACGACCTCTTTGTTTCTGCTGAGGGGCAGTTGCGATGAGCGATAATAATAACTGCTCCTTTAAGAGTCCGACTGTAAGGCCCACCCCCTTTAAGAGCGGCCATTCGACGTAGTGCCAATCACGCTGTGTCAATCAAATGGGTCGCCATGGTTACGGCTACAACACTGGCCGTGAGAAGGCGAGAGAGTGTTTTACACTGAAAGAGAGCGCTCATGAATAAGTGATGAGAGGGCGCACAGGAAGACGGAGAGACCGCATTCAACAGCGCACGGAAAGACAGATGGGTTGGTGAGGTGAGAGTGAAACGCAGAGATGGTTTGGGAGCTGAGGGTTTTGGGAGAAAACTGATTGGCTGACAGGAAATGGGTGGTAGTCGGAGCTTGTGTGTGTGTGTGTGTGTGGAGAGAGAGTGAACTCGGCTTGAGTGCGCAAGTGAGTAAACAGCCCTTACAGCTCTGGAACAAAGCCCACACACACACTCTCACACACACACACTCTCACACACACTTTCACACACACACACACACACACGCTTCTCTCTGTGCGGCCAGGCTCTGTGACGTGTGGCAGGCTTGATGCCCGGAGGCGCTCTGAGGGAAAGAGCGGAAAAAAGAGGAAAAGCGAGGGAACAGACACTGAAAGCTCAAGGAAAAAGGGGAAGAGGACAGGCTTCAGGCAACAGCTTCTCGCCTTTTGTTGCCTTCACGCTCTTTTTCTTTTCAGACTGGTTTCCTCTAAAAGCGTTTTTCCCTGTCTGAAATAAGACAGAGAACCAGAGGCTGTTGCTGCTCTCCGCTGCCCCACGACCATTTTTCCCTTCGTATTACAGTTCATCTGAATGTTAGAAGCTGTTCTCAGAACAGTATGAGTGAGAATTTTGTGTTCTTAGTTCACCCAAATTTAAAAATCTATAATTTATTCATTCCCATGTCATTCTGAGCCCATTTGATTTGAAAATGAGATGCTAGACTGTTTTTAATACAATGAAAGTAAATGGTGACCAGGTTCAAGTGCCAAAAAGGTGACAGAAAATCAGCAGTAGTCCTTACAACTCTCAAATCTGATTTGTGCAAATTAAACTTGCACATAAAGGACACTCAAAAATAACAGTAATAAGTAAAAAAAAAAATCTGGTCCCCATCCACTTTCATTGTGTGAAAATCTACAGCCTGCAACCTGCTAACCCTTTTAATTTATATTCCACAACAGAAAGAAAAAATATTACACTATTAACACTATTTTGGAATGACATTATGGTGAGTAAATGATGACAGAGTTTTCGTTCGTAAAGCTACAGCAACACTTCCTCCGTGACATCATCCAGCGTCAGGCACAGAAACAGACATGACACCCCATCCTTTTCCTGTCTCAGGGGGCAATCTGGACATGCTGTTTCCTGTCCAAACCAGTCTCTCTCCTGACACACTCAGAACGTGACGGTGTGTGTGTGTGTGTGGCCGTGTTTAAGCCACATGATGATTGTGACATTGGACAACCATTGTTGCTAGCCAGCGTTCACACGCACACAACACCCACAGGCTCCATTCGTAAACAAGAAAAACAAATGTGTCCAAGCACACACACCCTTTGCCTATGCTGTGACTTAGTCACATTTGGGCGAGAGGCAAGAATATACAGTCATATTTTGTGTGTGTGTGTGTGTGTGCGCATTGCTGGCACTAACCACACATTAGCAGATGTGTTTGGTAGGAAGTCATTTATATGTTAATATTGTCATTTGCCATCGTAATACATTCGCTCAAGCCTGCCATTACTCTTCTACACAACCAAATGTGACTTCAGAACCACCGCATCACTTGGCATTGTGGGTAATCGGAGGGCGGGCAACCACCTGAGTACAGTCCCTGTCATTCGTCCAGAATTGAGGTGTGTTTGTGCCCCTGGAATTGAGTTTTTTTGTACTCCGTAAATGAGATGGATTTATTTTTCGGACGTTATGATGGGTTGATCAGAGCTCATGGGGTTCTGTTTATCATTATCAGACATGGGAGAGCTGAGAGTGTGTGCGCCAGGCACTGTAAGTCCACAGCAACCATTTGCATTGGTTTGCAAATTTATTGTTTTTTTTAAATCATTTTTCTCTATCTTTTTACTCTCCTTCCTCTTTCTCAGGGCTCAGGTGTACTTGCTTGTGTGGAGAGCATCATGATTCACTGGCTTAGATGAGGACGTTTCTCTGTATCTGTCTGTGAGGAACTCTCTCCAGC
>JAZGTK010017782.1:0-12133 GCA_036877625.1 Ambastaia sidthimunki
GAAGACAAAAGCAAAACAAAAGAGGTAAAGAAAGCAGTAAAGAGGAATGACATGGAGAGAAAGAGGGAGGAACGAGAGCAGGAGAGGAACAGAAGAAAAGAACGGCTGTAAGTTTATCAAATCGATTGGCAGAGAGAAAAGCCTGAACTCTAATGTGTTGTGTGTGAAGGATTTACTGTGCAGCAGAGCTACTGAATCAATGGTGCAGAAAACCATCATTAGGACAGAGTCCCCACCACACACACACACACCACACACACACACACACACACACACACACACACAGCTCCCAAAGGCCCGGAGACAGTATGAACAAATACACACAACACATCCTAATCCTCATAACACATTCCTGCCCATGTGTGTTTTGATATTGTCTACACGGGACACACACACACACACACACACACACACCTTAATTATACCATACCTTTTTGAATTGAATTTACATCACCTTTTGGACAGATAATAGAAAATTCTGTCGTGTGCTGTTCAGAGAGTCAATCACGTCTTGGCTCTGTGGGTTGTGCAGCAGTATCAAGGGTAAGCTAGTGTGCCAGCCTCTGAAATACAAGAACTGAAGGTTGCTCTAAAAGAGGACAGAAAATATCGTTGGCTTACCAAATATACCCGTGGTATTGTTAGAGCAGAGACGTGCGGGAACGTGTTTAATACCGACAGCTTGTCGAGTCGAGTGAATTTTATTTGTATAGTGCTTTTTACAATACATACTGTTTTAAAGCTGCTTTACGGTAGACCGTGACTTAATGCTCCCGGTGAACAGGCCAGAGGCGACTGTGTCAAGAACAAAAAAACTCAAGATGTTTAGAAGAAGGGACAGACAAATCTTGACTCATCCGCAGCCCACTGTACTTACACATTAGAATTACATATGACAATATTATCTAGTTATCTATGTTATACTAGCCATGGAATCATTTATTAAATAAAATAAAATGTTTCAATTATAAAAACAGTTTATGAAGACCAGAATTATCTAGTCTAAACTATAAACTTACTAATGAAACAAGTGACATGTTTATGCATTTGTCACATTTTTTCAGAGCAACTCATAACATTAAAGACATACAATTTTGTAACTGTATGTGTGTTTCTTGGGAATCGAACCCGCAACCTGTTGGTAACACACAATGTTCTGCCATTTGAGCGAGAGGAACAGGCTCAGGTCCATGGTGACAAAACAACGTGATGTTACTCACTTTCTAAGAAACTGTTGATGACCAGCAATATAATCAGACTAACTCATTTTCACTTAGCATGAGTAAACCTGCCATAACTTGGCTCTGCCCACATACAGAGCTATAATAATATAATTGCAAGGAAAATTGGGCCAGAAATAGCCAGCATTTTGAGTTTGATTCATTCATTGATAATATTTTTCTGATATGAATATATTATGCACTACTGCATTTTATTAGCAAATGCTTTTTCCTACCTGAATAACAATTTTTAGCAGCAATGAAAAAACATTTTTTTTTAGAATGACATCCTATTTTTACTGGCAAAAGCTAGTGTGTGACTTATTGCACAGCCAACCAATGACATGAGGGCATCCAGCAACAATAATGCCAACCAGTGACCAATAGTAAAGTGACCTGGCAGCCCACAGTGATAGAAATCAGGGCATAAAAACAAACAATGAGACTCTGAGATCCATCTCCCCATGTGGACACGAAGACAGGCTGGTGAAAGTGACCGCTGGGGTGACCGTCCTCTTTGTCTGCACCTATCGCCCTATCAGTGTCGTCCTTGCGTTGACACCGTCAGTCACAAACAGCTCCTTAATATTCCCCTGCTGTCCCCTTGTCTCATTCCGACTGTGTCCTGTTGTCCTCCCCTTGTATGGACAAAAGAGACGAGACGTTCCGAGCGGAGGACATGAATCATTACGTCTCTCTTTCCGGGATCGCTCGTAGGCCCATTGATTTCACAGACTTAATTGGCTTTATTAGCTAAGACGGGAAGCCGGTAAGGGGCTTCTGTGGCACCCCCCACCCCTTATGGCCCGGTCACACTAGACTTTTAGCATTGGAAAAATTCTACTGCTGCAATGATTTGGTCTACTGCATTTGCATGCTTATGAATGGTAGTTAAAGGAGCGTAAATGGTAGTGTGACCGGTGCCTTATTCCTCCAATCCAGTGCTCCTCAAGAGAAACCCTGGGTAATTGTTTTCCCTCTATCTTGTGTGTCATTGTCGGATGGGTCCTGGGGGATTATTGGTAACCCTGGGTCCCTCAATAATTCATCCCAAGCTATTTATACACAAATGGAGAGTCTTTTAAAGTCTGTGAGCTTATCTGCTGTTCAGATGGGAAGGAAGAGCGAGAGAGATTCTAAAGGAGAGCAAGAGAGAGAGAGAGCAATGTGTACCTCTTTTTAGTAGAGACACAATGACCTGTTTCTCCAGTGTTTTTGAGTTTCAAGGTGACGCTAGCGTACTCTCTCCTTTCCTGCTTGCCAACCCAACAAAAGTGCCATCCCGGGAATACGCCTGCTCGCACAACGCTCATTAATGGTCTCTAATCTGCCAGCTTTTCTACCCATTTAACGCAATTAAGACGTTTACTAAAGCTAACATGGACCGGCAATCAACTCCAAGGACACGCGAAACACACTTAATAGGATTTGTAAACAGGCAGCGTTTTATCAAACGCACAAGAGCAATAGTTTCCAATGTGCGTCTGAAGCGTGAGAGGAGAGAGTGGCCCAGACAGGAAGTCAGCCTGACTCTCTGTAGGAAGCAGAGCATTATGGCTGCTCTCCTAAAATCCTGCACACACGCACACACACACACACACACACACACACACACACACACACACACACACTGAAGGCCCTTGTGGCTGCTTCATGCTGATACCCATGTTCCTCACTCTTTGAAAAAGAGGACAGCTAAGCTGCTCTGGGTAAGGAGACCCATGGTGGAAAATATTGCCACAATCCTTATAACAAGTAATATTTATCCGGCTGGCAAGCCAACTCCCAGACCCTTCTACGTTATCTCCCTCTCCTTGAATAAGTAGGACTGCAGAGCTTCGATTTTAAACAGAAAGTCCTTTTTGTAAATTCAATGCCCTTGGGCAGGGCATGCAAGGTGCATGCAACTAAATGTGCATATGACACGAGCAATAGATTAAAATCCAAGAGCAGGAATGCCTACATTTGAACAAATGGAACAAAATGCACAACATTTTAACTTGAAGGCGTACACAAAACAGCACACCCCACAATTTAAATCAACATCTATAAACAACCAAAGATTTCTGTCTAAATCTTTATAGCTTTAGCATATTGTGTAGTATATAGATAAATTTGAAGATAACTCTACAAAAAAGGTTCTCATGCAAACTGTCTAACACATTAAAAGCATACTGTCAGCACACTAATTAAAACACTGTAGGTAAAAATATATATTCAAAAACAATATGAAGACAAAATCTATATTAACATGTCAACCTTGCTGGTTGCTGGATTTTAGAGACATTTTTAGATGTATAGACAGCACTGTCATCCAATTGGCCTACTAAAAGCAGCATTTTTGTTGGTTAAGTTTAGTTTTGATGTTATCAAAGCCCGAGACATCATTACAAAGCCACAATGCTCCGTGGAGAACAATAATGTAGTCTACTATCTCCAGACAGGCCTAAATATGTCTGAATCAACTGGAGATCTTCAGGGAAAACAGAAACATAGTGCTTACAATTAAATTTACATCCACATTTATAGAAAGGCACTGTCTGAAAAATACAACAGAGCAAAAGTGCACGGATTGTATTTGTAGCAATTTTCTGTGCCACTAGCCAAACTAATGGTTGCTTCCAAACTGGCTTTCAAAACAGTACTAACCCTTTTCATTCAGTAAAACAAGTTATTTGTCCCAAACTTACACCATTGGTTGAGCCTGATGTTCACATGTAGGTCCATTAAAGCAAGCAAAGCAATGCTTTTAAAGAGTTGCAGAGCTTGTGTTTAACTTTTTGGGGAAATTAAAAGTTTCTATTAATCAGAAATAGGTACACAGAAAAATTTAAAGTAAAAAAAATTAAAGGAGTTTAAAGTTGATTAGCAAGTACTAAGTATCAAAAATCGTAACCCTCTAGCGCCGCCCTGGTGGACCACACTGACCAAGCATCAGAATGAAGAAAAATAGTGCAGTGTTTGTGGTGGATTCATATGAGATTTGGTATGTGATTTAAAACCTCTGCTAATAAGGTTTGCCATGCTGGGAATGGGGCGAGGTTGAGGTGATCTCTGGGGCCATTAAATTGCAGATGAGTGATGATGAACACCAACAGCTTCCCCTGATCACGACCCACTGTTGCAGACATGAGAGCCTCTCGTATGCCTCGGCCAAGACCAGACCCAGCTGGGTCCATTGGATGCACAGCCAAAAGCTGTGCAGGGTGTCTCGCCCCCCTATGCTTCCTCCCCTGACTTCCTCTTCCTAGTCCTTTTTGTTTCTGGGCTGAAAGCCTGATGACCCTGTTATATTCTCGCCCTGGATTTCATACACACACTGTATACTTTAAATAAATCACATCCTTTAAACAAACAGCCTTTTAATTAATCAGACCGGCCCGTGAGAGTACACCCAGCGAGTGTACACAAAACCACGCTTTCATTTAGCGCTCCACCGTCCATCCGATCTGCATGGCTGCAGGTGGGCTGATTTTAGCTCTGGACTGACTCAGACCCTGCATTAGAAGGTCATTCTCTGTCCAAGGCCATGATGGCCACAAAATAGTGCTTAAATCTTAAAATCCGTCACCTATAAATTACTGCAAAGGACAGAGGGGTCAAAGCCCGGCATGGAAACCGGCCAAGAGCCATCAATCTGCGATGAGGGTGAGATCTATCTCAGGGACATCCCTGCTCACTGTTATCCTCTGTTTTACCTTATACTCAACCAACCCCTCGCTTGCCCCAACACACACACAATCCCCCGTCTGTCTTTATCACCTTCCCTCGTGCTTTCTTGCAAATTAATGTCCTCCCACTAAACCCAAACATATTAAAATTCATGAGAAAATGTTACAACGCACATATTTTAACACAGGGGCTTCTAAAGCACCCAGACTTTTTCATGGTATCATTTTCGGTGCAGGTTTAAAGCCCATTTTGGGCATGAAATACAGATTTGCTGTCTCAGAGAGTGAGCTCTCCACACTTTAAATCACCATGGAGACTTTCACCACACGGTTTACTTTCAAGACTTCCATCCTGAAGATCCTTGAGTTTAGTTCCAGCAGTGTTCCTCTGGCCTCAGCTCCCCTCCAAAAGACAAGATGATAAAACTTATTTATTCCTCTAATTTCCAAAACAAACCTTAAAATGGGCCTGCAATAGTGAAAAACTCATCTACAACAGCTCACCTATATTTTACAAGCTCCATGTACTTTTAAAGGGACAGTTCACCCAGAAAATGAACATTTACTCACCCTCATGTCATTTCAAACCTATATGACTTTGCTTCTCAATAACATAAATGTGGACATTTTAAAGTAACCAATCAACGCTGTCACCCGTTCACTTCCATTGTGTGGACATAAAACCACTGAGACATTTCTCAAAATATCTTCTTTTGTGTTCCACAGAAGAAAAAACTCATACAAGTATGGAACGACATGGGGGCGAGTACATAATAGTTTCATTTTTAACTATCCCTTTAATTCATGGAATAAAAAGAGAAGTGAAAGTGAGAGCACATGACAAATTGGATTCTACGGTTTATGCGTTAAACATCATTTTTTATTCATTGACACTGATGGAAAACTGGCAACAGTTCAGTGAGGGTTTTGACCTGACCCTGAACCTCATCACATTGATATTCTGAAAACACACACACAGCAACTTTCATTTCTAACCTGCCTGTTTTCCAAGACGTTTTTTTGGCATTTTAACCAGCCGTGATCTGTAGGCTACCCATAAGCCTTTGAGGCACAGTATCATGACTCCGCACTGAAAAAGTTCATGTGCTAGTAGCCCGGTTGATCTTTAATTATCACTAGCATTTCAGTCCAATAAAAATCATTGTATTAAAATCCTATTTATATGCAATAACACTGAGTGGGAAAAATCACTAATGAGGATTTATTTGTTAACAATGCCTCAATAAAAAATCTTAGTCCCCAATGAATAACAAATAAACTGTTTTGGTAAACATCAAGCTAATTATAATCCCATAATGGTTTAATGGGGGCTGTTGCATAATCATTACACGTTTTTCTTAGGATACGTGAGCGTCGTCAAATCTGTCCTACATGTGAAATTCTTATTTACAGTAAACAAAACTCTTTAAAAACCCTTTCAGCTTACTTTCGGTAATGATGTGTAGCTCATTCCCAACAATTTTAGGTTGTAAGAACGTTTCCCTAATATTTCCATTAAGCAACTTTTTAAAAAACATTTAAAACGTCACTTTGAAAGTGCTAGGAATGTTCAAAGCTTTAGTTTTTTTATTAGTTTTAATAATATTGCTTGGTCATAAGAACGTTATTTAAACATTGTTAATTTTGTAACTTTTAAACATTCCACTAATAACTTTTTGATATATACGATAAGGTTACAAACAGTTCAAATAATGTTTCTGCAAGAATGCTTTTGTTAGCTTTTAAAAGAACTTTTTAGAGAACACTCACCAACGTTCAGAGAACGTTCCCTGTTAGCTGCGTATCTGCTTTTGTAGGTACTGCATGCTGCATGCATAAACATCGCAATCTTCACGCGCCGGAGTCGGCTGATATCATATCTCCATCTCGATCTATCTGCTCTGACTGCTCTTCTCCTACCCGCCCATCCTCACGTATCCCATAATGCTCTCCTGCTCGCCCGCTTCTATGGAAATGACTAGCCTCCACACATCCACTATCTCCCATCAAATCCTGCATGATAAACTCAATACAGCTCTGCACAGGGTACATTAGCATAGGTACGAGAACATCTTGTATTTAAGCTGTGTTCGTACATCTGTACTCTGTGGTTCGTCTTCCAAATAATAAAAATACAGATGGATGGCTTTTCTGACATGTAGCTCACAAACAGCACTTCTTAACGCACTATTGCTTCTGTCATGAAGACGAATTGCGCTTAATATAGCTATTCTATTTAAATATTTAATATTAGCAAAACAAATGTTGGTTCAGTCATGTATAATAAGATAAGAAAAAATGCAACACACACACACACACACACAAAGGTTGTGTTTTGTCACTGTAATAGTGTGTAAGTATTGTGGAAAAGGGCCTGTAACAAGTGTGACCCATAAAACCAGGGCTGGATTTTACCTGCGACACATCTTAAATATCACAATTCTACACAACAAACCTACAACTGTTTGTGTGAATGAACAAACCACATTAAAGACACAATTTTGATTTACAGCAGTGGTTAAATTAGGCCAGAATGATTCCACCTTCAGTTTAACAAAAAAGTATTTTTATCAATTCATTCCATTTTAAATGTGTGTACTCCAGTCCAGGTTTTGTTTGCAACAATACACACATTCCAGCTTTTTAGCAAGAGTATTTGCTCAAAAAAACATTCAAATTCTCTAAATTATACAACTTAAGTATTATCCACACATCTAGTCATTGAGGGTAACGTCACCATCTGCCCTCCATTTCAAAGACACATCTACTGGCATACAATTGTTGTTTTGGTGGGTTGATTAAAAAAAAGGTTTTAAAACCAGGACAGCTTGCATTAAAACGAGGGTTATTTGCATACGCGTCTGTATACGTGTGTTTTAAATTTCTGTTTGATCCTTCATCACTGTTGTTTTCTATCCCACCATATGAATGTAATACCCTCAGATCTTAGAGCCCCCATCCTCAAAATCCCGATTTAACCCTGATTAATAGTACACAGATCCCTTCGTTCTTTCTAAATAGTTCACTCAGGTTTTTGTCTTTCTTTGTGCTCGTCTACGCCAGAAAGTAATTAAAATGTTGCTGGCTTAAATCAGTCCATACAATAAAAATGATCCAAGCTATTACCTGAGCTTTTGTCTCCTTTTAGCTCTCTGCCTCTCCATTCTCTCCATACTCTGCTAATTAATGGAGTTTGAATACAGCATCATTAGACTAACAAATAGGTAACGAATGGAACACTTCACATAATGCGAATAAAGAATTTAAAATGATGTAAATGACTTACACAAAAGGTACGCTGGTGTATTTTTAACAAGATGGATGTCGCGTAGATTCTGCGATCGCATCTGGTTTAATGAATTTAAAAAGAAAAATCATTAAACGCTAAATTACAATGACAATGCAGCCGGTGGCATATTTGTATAACTCTGGCAGAGGAGAGTAAGAAACAAAGAAATCGTGGGTCTAAACAGGTCATGGATAAAGACAACATTAGGAGCAAGATGGTCTATAATACCAGAAGAAATTAGTTAAAATTTCCATCAGTTAGTGCACTCGACTAGTACACGCTTCCCTGGAGGTGCACACATGACCTGCATGTGGCCATATGTGCTCACCTGAGTGACTAACTACTATGGGACCACAATAAAATGACATCCAAAATCCTGACAGCTGATTGGCTGATGGCACGGCAAGTCCTGTACGTGTCACTAATTACTATTTTGCCGACTACGACATCAGCAGCAGACAGAGAAAATTTGCAAGTCCATTTCATGCTTTTAAGCGCACTCAAAAAAAAAAAAATCTTGTTAAACGTCTACTATAATATGCTGAAATATTTATGTTGCTTACAAAAAAAATATTTTGCTGCCAGACGTTGTAGAAAAGAAACAAACCATAGGGTTAACTGTAGATTTTAACCTGCCAAACCTTGATTATAACGTTAAATAAAATATTTTTCAATGTATTTTACTGTATAAGCTATTGTATTCCCTACCACACCAGTTTTGTCATAAAGGTTAAAACACAAAAACATTTATGAATAAAAATATACAGCCTGTGTATTTCAGGAAAAAGAGTTTCTCAGGATAAAAACTAAAGCATTCTGACTGACAGCTGTGTTTTCTCAGTATTACTGTGGGCACTATGACACCTTTATTTCTTGTGCTCGCCTAAACAGTGCACAAACCGCTGCTAAACCCTTTAAAAATTTATCACACACACACACAAACACACACACACACAAACACGCGCACCACAACACTTAGATGATGCAACTAGTTTGAAAACAGAAACTATTAATTTTGCTCGAGTTGTTGTCACAACATTGCAGGGCTTCTTAAAACAAAATCGTGATTCACAGTCGGGTGAGATACAACCTTGTGCTGCATATGGGGTGTGGCCTAAAGCTTTTCATCGACGCAGTTTATATGAAATTACAGCTAAACCTTATAAAACTTTTAAGGCTGAACTCGTTTAGTTCTGTTCTGCTCTGCAAGCCCTGCTATTTAAATATATGAAAACACAAGGCCATTACGTCAGACATAAATCTTGCAGAGTAAAATTTTAGATCTACATACTTTTGGAAATGGTATTTTATATTTTATTATTTAACATGCTCTAACACAACAGCAATGACAGAACAAGATGTAAGAAAACAGAGGAATTCATGCGAAGACCTACCTAACAGTGAACGTTCTCATAACATTGACTTATGTTCTCTGAAAGTTCTCTCAGTCATTAAAAAAGTTCTTGAGTAACGTTAGTAGAACATTTTAACGTTACAGAATTGAAAAAAATGTTTGAATAATGTTCTTAATAACGTTAACACAACTGGACGTTTTGACCATTCCTAGGTGTTGTCCTAATGTTTTTGTTACTTAAAGAAAACATTAGTGAAGCGTTCTTACAACCTAAAAGTATTAGCTAGGGAGTGTTTTGGTGTTGCAAATAACCACGTCTACATGCAGTACGAGCAACTAAAAAACATTTTATCATGCCTGGAGGTACAAAAGAATGGTTAAGTTCTGGCCCAATTTAGACAGCACAACCGGGTCACAGTAGTTAATAAGGGCCACAGGAAGGTTACAACTAACATCCTTCACAATTTTGAACCTGCAGCCAGTACACAGTTCTATCTTTTACCATTCTGTCCTCACCTCTCCTCTGGTCTCTTTCATCTGTAAGTCATTGCTCACCTTGAGTAACTATCTCTTCTCCTGATGCCCGACCTCTGTGGCAAACGACTCAAATAATACCGACCCAAAACAGCGCTACCACCCTCTCGACTGTCCGACTGAAAAATGGCCCTGCCCTCACGGCTGCATATTTACATGCATGTTAGAGCTACTTATATTACAATGCAGGGCTGCATATTGAGAGGCGGGCGAGAGAGGGCAACCTCATGGTCAGCCACGACCTCTGTGATGACACGTCAACTCGTCCATATACAAAACGGTCGCATTGATCACGCGGTATTGTCGTAGAGACTGCAGCAGTCGAGGAGCGAGCTTACTGGTTCTTTTTCTGCGGGGCTGAGCGATTGGAGACTGGAGGTTTGAGAGGATTTGGGATGGGCTGAAGCTCGGAACATCTGCGGATCCAAACGAGGTAGGGAGGAAAAAAAGTGAAACGCTGTGTGTGCAGATGATGCAACAGCAATGCAATGGTGAGTCCAGGACGCGAGCTGAATTAACACCGAGCCGCAAGAGGAAAAACCCAGCTTTTCTCTTTCTCCGACAAGGACATCCAATTGTCTTTCAGAAAAATCCTGCCCAGAAACTCGGGTTTATCCAACAGAATTTGTCCTGTTAATGCAGTCCCTCGATAACACATCACCTTAATGCAAAACATTCGTACTGTTACAGTTTTAGGCAGTGCTTGTTTGGAGACACGAAACCCGACCGAGTGAGTGTCTAGCTAGTACAAAACACCCATGAGATTAATATTTTTAACTTATGAATGCATTTAATTATAACAATGGTAACATTTTACAATAAGGCTGCATTTGATACTGTCAGTTAACCAAATAAGACAAAGAGTAACAATTAGATAAAAGTGATCAATACTTATCATACATCATTTTATACGTAATCTTTTAAAATCAAAAGGTCTGTTAACAGAAGTATCTGGTAACATCAGTTAATGTGCAACGAAGTAACAGGAGTGAACAATGAACAATTGTATTTGTGTTACTTATATACAAAGATTAATAAGTGCTGTAAAAATATATTGCTCATTGTCAGTGCATGTTAGCAAAAGCATTAATTAACGTTAATGATTAAGGCCCTATTATAAAATGTTACCATAATGATAAACAAAGAACCCTTGAAACATGGAGAGCAGTATTCTGCAGCTAAACAAGACAATGCTAGCTGTCTGTACCTCCAGGACTGAGAAAACTAGCAGTACAGGGCGAGACGGCTATTTGTATAGCTACAATTTATACGTGCGAGCAAAAGACGTTACCATCCTCACATGTTTCCTCCTGAAGTTGCCGGTGACCAGTACAAATGGCCTCTATTAGCTGTGCTGAGTCACGCAGAGCAACCAGATGAAGAACAGGAGAACGGAGAACTCAAGAAAGCCCCCAAGCTCAGGCCTGCCCCAGCCCTCAGTTCTCTCCATCCTGTCTCTCTCTCTCTCTGTCTCCCTCTATTATTCAATTTAAAACAGTGTCCTATTGCTGTGCTAAACTTTTTTTTGTCTATTTTCATCCATCTTGCTTCCTATCTCCACTTTTTAAATCTGAGGCTGCCCAACGTTTTGTCGTCTTTTTCCCTCTTTCTCTATCTATCACTCTCCCTATCTCTGTCCTTTAGCCGGTCTTGTACCATTCTCCTCTCTCTCACTTTCTGCCCTTCTCTCAGGAGACAGGAGTCTAAAGACTAGATAACTGATGTACAGAATCATTACTCTGGCTGATCCGACATAAGGATGAATGGAGCTTCTCCAGCTCACTGTCTCATTAGTGTCCACATGTACAACACATCGTGCCCTATTCAGGCGCCACAGACGCTGGAGATGCAGTGTGTCAAATCTGTGCCCGTGCGCTACATCCGCATATTAAAAAAACGACGAAGATCGTGTGCGTGAGAATAATGACTATCAAAAATAGATGGCATGAATTCTGCAGAAATGGTACGAAGACGAAACCCTCCCACGTTTCTTTACAGCATCAAACACGTTCTCTCTCTCTACACTCATCACAGCAGATCACGCTTCACAATGATCATCCCTTCT
>JAZGTK010017783.1:0-12133 GCA_036877625.1 Ambastaia sidthimunki
ATTGTTATAGTTTTTTAGACATTGTAATTAACATTATTGCTTGGTTTTAAACATTATTCAAACTTTCTAAAATTCTGCAACATTTGCAGAAATGTTTTTTATATCTTTGAGAAAACTTTAAGAGACTGTTAGCCAACATTCTGAGAACATTCCATGTTAGCTGGTTTTACATTTTATTTTATTTTACAAAAGCCTGAAGAACACATTTAACTAACACAACTGTCAGAAACACATCTAACAGAAAGGTCTAAAACACATGAGAGTCTATAGCACAAAAAAAAGAGCAAAAACAATTTTTCCATGAATGCTGGTAATTTCACATCCAGTCGCTTCAGGGTAGCACACAGACAGCCTTCTGCTCTCCCGTCAGGTCTGAAACTGCTGCTTACAGCTCGCAGGATATTCAGTTCTGAAAGGCTTGATTTATAATTTCCAGCATTCCCATCTGCCTGTAGTTCACTGCTCGCTGAACGAACAGATAAACCAGTTAGCAAACACTTTTCCCCACTGTCTTTTGTTTTGATAATCACCCATAATAGCATGTAGCTTCAGTTTGGTCTTTAAACCTGATTTACTATCTAATGGAATAAGAGAGACTCAGAAAAGAGACACAGCCAGTTAGCATGTGCACCTTTCGGCTAACGTCGTTAAACATGTTTTGAAGAATAAATTAAATCAGCCCTAAATTGTGCTCTCAAGTCAGACCTGGAAAACGGGAGCGGAAACAATGAGTGGACCTCGTTGAAAAGAGAGAGAGAGTCATATTTGAACCTCTCGCAGGAAAATGCACTTAACCAGATTAGAACAGCCAGTGTGGATGGATGGACGCAGTAATTGCGCTCGCATTAATGGGTTCCTGTTGCCCGTAGCAGACAGCGCGCAGTTCAGAGGATAATGCGGGTCTCTGTGCGGTCTGAGGACCTTGTAGACTCAACCTGTGATAGGGGTCACCGACCCACCCCACTCACAATCCACAGGTCACATGTAAACCTAATGCCACACCGCATATATTCTTACAGCCTGTTGTTTAGGTGCATTGGAACAGTTATGAGGTCTTGTTAATGTCTCAATTGTTTCTCATGAACAGCAAAGAGATGAACTGGAGATCAGATGAAGAAATTCTGCTGCTTGTCAGATCTTCCCTGGAGAAACAAACAATAGAAAATGCAAATATTTCTCTGAAGTTTCAGACGTAGTCTCAGCAATGTCTCAAACAGTGCTCAGTTTTCTGATTTTAATATGAAGTCAAGCATTTATTATTAAATCTTATAGTTGTGTATGCTTTGTGTAAGCCAACAGTTGTTGCATCTTTATTTTCCCTAAAGAATCTTAAAATGAATTTCTGGTAACTGAGATCTCCATGAAGTCTGATGAGCTTTAAAAGACAGCAAACCCTGAGCCATGAGGTTTTCCTCTGGGAATGAATTACCTAAGATCATATAAATTGTAAATTCGATTTAAAAATTTGCCCCCGTTCCAGTCCAGATTTTACCTTTGATGGACCGCAGTGTCTGAGAGATTGAACCAGATAAACAAAGACAGATCTCTCTCTCTCTCTCTCTCTCTCTCTTTCTCTCTTCCCCTCCCTGATGTCTGTTTCATGTCTGTTGTTGTTATCCTAAAGACAGAAACATTATCCACACTTAAATGAATTCTAACTTAACCTGTGGGATTGCTTTAAAATAATCACTTCCTGTCTATAAAGGGGTTGGAAACTCGCTGTTTGTGGCTTTTGTCTGAGAGTAAGAGATCAATGCTGAACTGAAATTGATCTGTGGTGTGTAAGTGTATTTTCAGTGTTGTTCCCTTGGTCTCACACACACACACACACACACACACACACACACACACACACAGCATTCTTCCCCTCCCCAGATGGTGTGTGTTACCTGTGGTCCCGGGCTCACCTGTAACAGAGTCGGCCTGGCTCCAGGTGAGAGGGCTGTGCATGTCCATTGTGTGTGTGAACAAGCAAAAACTGCTGGGAGTGAATGGCAAACATGTAGGTGATGACACAGTCTGCTTGAACACAAAGTGTGTGACACTACAGAGGTGAATACACACACACACACACAGTGCATTTACCCCAATTCAGTCTACAGTCAATTAAGCGCCTCTTTTATCTGCTGGGAATTTGTAAACTGACACATTCTTCAATTGCTTTCGGTCAGCTCCAGAGGGGGTGGGAATTTCAAAACGGGCCACAGCATTTAACATGTGGTTGCACAGGAGGCCAGAGTAAAGACACACCCAGCTAACAATTTGTAAGAACGCTTTCCAAACGTTATTAAATGTTTTCGTTGTTGCTGGATTATTAGAACGTTATTCAAACCTGTAACATTTTTAAATGTTCCACTAACTACTTAAGAAAAACTTTGATATATTATATATAATGTTAAAGAAACATTCAGCTAATGTTACCCCAGAAAAGTTTCTGATATCTTCCAACTTTAACCAACTTACTGAGAACGCTTCCTGTTAGCTGGGTATACAGTAAAACACAAAGTAAAACTAGCTGATGTTAAAGGGTCAGAAATGAGGAGTATTAGATGTAAATAATAAATAGATGTTGTGCTCTTTATGAAATGATTACTGGGTGGGACTGACAATAAAGAGAAATATCTCATGACCTCATCTGTGAAACATCAGACAGCCGTTGTTAAGTTCTGTTGCATCATCTGACCCGGTCGAGGGTGTCACCTATAAGGAAATAAAGTATGTCTGTCTGAACGAATGACAAGAGGATATTTGATATGAACGGCTGGCAGTCTTTCAGACATAATAATACTTTAATTGAACTTTTACTCTTTTGTCTTGATCTGAAGTCTTTTGAAACAGTCATTTAATCTGTTACACAATGATGCCCTATTTCCTGTAAGATCATATTTTTTAAAGGAATATTAAATAAATAAAAAAAATATACAAATTTGGCACAACATGCTGGTTCTGCTGCTCAATGATTCACTGATCCTGAAACAGTTCTTAACAGAAGATTATCAGCAAATAACAATGACATTTTTAATATAGTAAGTTACATTTGGACTCCAGCTTTATGATGCTGTTGTTTTTTTGTCATTTTGGACCCACCCTTTCACTTAAATTATATGGAAAAGACTGGTCAGGAAAAAACATCACCTTTTATGTTAGAAAGGTAGAAAAAACATTTTTTAAATATTTTTATATATTTTGTGGGTGAGATATTTGTTTGTGCTAAACTCTCTCTCTGTCTGTGTGTGTCACAGGTGTTCTGTGGGGCCTGCAGAAAGACACTGCAGGCTGGTAACCAGAGACCTCTCAGACCTTGTGGGAGCTCTGATAACATACTCGTGCCCCGTTTCTTCCCTCCCCTTTCTCTTTTTGCTCTCTTTCTTGGTTCGATGGGGCAAAAGGTGAGGGCAGGAAGCCAAACAAAGGCCCCCACCATCACCGTGCGGGACCCCTCGTCTGTCGGAACGCTGGGGCATTACAATCCATTCCACATTCTGACACAGGAGTGACAGGGCAGCGTGTCGTTGCCACGGTAACAGGACCCTTGGGCAGGTTATACACGTACAGGGCAGAGAACACAGGTTATAGGGTTGTATAATCACTCCAGGGCCTTGTTCTCATTCTCAGGTGATGTGAGGAACTTTGTGTTATGTTGAGGGTAACACTGTTGCTTTTGACCTCTCACACATCCATTACGCCAGAATGTGGCCCAGAGGGTCACCAAAAACACCTGATCTGGTCACATCTCAGCAAACTGTGGAATGTATTTTAACATTAACACTTTAAAATTTAAAATGCTTGAAAAGATTTTTTTGTACAACTTAAAATATCTCTCAGTCTGTGGGACTTTCAAGTAAAAAGATGTGGTCTTTGAGGATGACAAAGCCACAAAAAGTTATGTTAACCACACACACACACATACACTCATCTCCAAGTTGTTTTTGAGCTGTTTGCGATCTTTAAATACCATCTGAAACACAATAGAGTTGAAATGTGAAGCTTGTGTTGTCTGGTAGGAGACATGAGTCTGTCTGGATGTTGTCTTCATTCAGAAATTCCCTGGCAGCCGTAGAAACATCGTCAGCCGCTGCTGAGATCTCACTCAGCCCCACCCGTCACTGGATTGCGTTACTTACTCGGCCCGGCAGCCAAGAATTCAGGATGGAGAGGATAAAAATCGGATGAAATGAAAAATAATCCCTGTTGATGTGAGTTTACCTGCCTTTGCGTCCCTGTCGTGGTATGAAAACCTTTGTTGTGTGCAGTCGGATTTTTGTGGAAAAAGGAATGTAATGAATGTGTTATTTTGGAGTTTCCCGGACACCATCAGGAGGTTTGAGAAGAAACCGGGACGTTTTTTAGACTGATGACAAAAATGTGCAGCTTGCTACAATGTTGTTTTTATGTCTTCATATTTCCTTTGTGGTTGCTGTTATAACACACACACACACACACATGTAAGCACCCCAAAAACATACACCCTCCATTCATCTCAAGCGCAGTCTTGGCTGTGTCAGCTGGTAAAGGGTGTCCGGAGGGTGAATGATGTATTTGTTGTTCTTGTTTGGTGTATTAATGTGTTTGTGTGCTTTATAATGGATGACAGGCTGGTTTTCGGACCCCTCTGGACACCACAAGCTTGATTTTGTTTGTGGAACACACCCCAGTTCTCCCATTGAGTCTCAGAAGCACCGGGAAACAGGTACAACCTGCCTCAGGCTTTTGTGTGCGTGTATGTGTGTGTTTGTACCTTGATTGATGTGTTTGAACCAGTGTGTGTGTGTGTGTGTGTGTGTGTGTTGCTTTGACTGGTCATTTCATTTTCCAGTTTCTCATGTTGATATGAAGACTCACTAGTATGACCAAATGTCATAGAAAATCAATTAAGCAACACCCAGCTAACAGTTTTAGGTTGTAAGAATGTTTCCAAAAATGTAAAAAAATTTATTTTAAAAGTTATAGGAACGTCCAGGTTTTTTGATGTTGTATTAATGTTATTGAATGTTACTCAAACATTCTGCAACGTTAAATGTTTCATGTAAGAATAATACGTAAGAATAATGTTTTTGATATATGATATATAACGTTCACAAAAGTTCTATTAACGTTAATGCAAAAACGTTTTTGTTAACTCTGACTTTTATGAAACATACTGAGAACGTTCCCTGTTAGTTAGACATTCAAAGACATTCAGACTTGATTATATAGAGAACAGATAAAAAACAGATGGTGTTTATTTGTTTTGCTTTTTTTAATTATTGGGCCTGACAGATGAGAAAAACTATTTTCAGTGAAAAATGTTCATAAATCATTCATTCATTCCTGCATTTTCTCATTATTTAATATGAGGAATTCTGTATGAATGCTTTCACTAACAGTTACGATTTCCACAGAAATTCTGTCTCGTGTTTCATGAATAAGACTCATTGTTTTAGTAAATGTTTTAGTGGAATGCTATACCTAAGCTGAGAAAATCCCTCAGTGACTGCTTAACAAATACAACTGTATGTCATGAGGTGTTCAGTTAACGTCCCGGTGTCATAAACCAGCACCGGTGTTTAATGCTGCATATCTGCCATACCAGTGGTTAGCAGATGATAGCGTATCATTGCTTTGGCTGTTGTTGGTGATGTGTGTGTTGGTATCATCGGAGGTCTTTCTTTTGGTGTGTCTAGTCCTGTGATTAAAATCTTACACTGAGCTCTAATCAGAGACAGGCCCTGTTGAATATCCTTCCAGAACCACAAGCGTTCATGCCCCCTAACAGCCCCTTTGAATGCCTCAGATAATGTCTGTTATTTTGAAGGTGAGTGAGCGAGAGAGAGAGAGAGAGAGAGAGAGAGAGAGAGAGAGAGAGAGAGAGAAGAGGGTTGGGACGTGCAGGGGCTTATCTGAGCTTTGAGAGTGTCACGGCCTCTCATTCTCCGCATTATCTGGCCATATCTTAAGGGCCTTCCCTGTCCATTCCACATAATCACTCCGTAATACCAGCCACCTTTTTCTTTATTAAAATAATCACCGGCAATTAGAAGAAGAATGGGCAGACAGAGAGGTAGAATCACACACAAAGTAATATTTTCCCCACCTTACAAGCTTTTCATCTGTTTTTTTTACCGTAACCTCCCTCGATGTGCCGGGACCCCGGGCGGCCGAGACTCGATCCAGCACTATTAAGGAAAAAAGGCTCCCACAATTTTCCGAGAGCGGAGAGATGAAAGAAAAAAGCGGACAGGAGCAAATAATTTAAAAATTGACCATCTGCAAAATGAAGAAAATGGAAGTGTAACAGGAGCTGTTTGATTTCCTTTATCCCTCTCAGAGACGCCCAAAATCTAAGAGGCGCTATTAAATTTTCCTTTGAAATAAATGCATTGCATTTATCTGTGGGCCAGAAACGTGTAATGAAGCTATTGTCAGAGCAAATAAAGCGGCAGATTTGCCGCGCACAGACAGCAATGTGTCATACAGTGAGGGTGGGGGGTCTTTGAAAGATAGATTCACATAAATATTGAGACAGGCAGACCACCGCAAGCTTCTGGGGAAATCACAAGATAACAGAATGGAGGAACCAGGCAATAAACATTAAAGTCACCATGAAATCAAAATATACTATTCCTGTTTTTTATGAAATATTGCAGTGTTTATTATAAATTATTTATCCATGCACATTTTTTTAAAATTCAAATGCCTTTGTGATCTTTAATTAAAATCTGAAAATTTTCTTCTTTAATGATGTCGTTCTGGTGGTTGGGGCGGAGCCAGAGTCGTTAACCACTCCCCTCCACCTGTCAGTTACTGCACGCTTTAAAAACGCCAGCTTTTCTAGTTCCAGCCAATTTCAAATTGATAAAACAAGCCACGCCCCCTATTTCTTTATTGTACCGAGTTATGTCGCAACACTGGAGTCGGTTGTGAACTTCCTGTTCACATGAACTTTAAATAGAACATAAATTGTTGGAGAATTAAAAAATATAATAATTTTTAAAGTAATGTGTATATATTATTTTGCATATGAATAAAGCATATGAAATACAAAAATAATAATAAATGACTGAGTCAGCTAAAGAAAAAGCAGCGGATGTAACTGTCAATCTTATTTCTCCATGAACAAACATAATTACAGTCAAAAGAGCTGCTCTTTTACAGTATCTGCTAACTGCGTTTGGCATAAGTCACTTTAAATGGCTTTACGAGAGCTTGTTTTCAAAATGGCGTTTTGCTGCTATTTATTTTAATTACCAGGTCAAAGCAGCACCACTCACTGTCTCTTGATCCGCTCTCTGTCCAGCCGTCAGTCTCTCTCACTCACTTTTCCCTCTCAACACTGTTTACAAAGTAGCTCTTACCTGAAAAATACTCTCTACAGCTGAACATTTTGTGCTTACTGTTGAACGGTATTAAAAAGCGTGACTGGTTTTCTAAGTCGAGGTAAAATGTTCACACATTTGGAACAGGATGTGATGTTCTTCTTGCCTATTTTAGCCCTAATATGAACATTTATTTTGTTATTGCTGTTCACACTATAGAACTAATGAAATTATAACTTTCCATTTCAATAAAATACTGAGAAGAATTTCAGCAATGACAGATTGTTCATGTCATGTGTAAACAACATGTTTCAGAGTGTGTAATGAATCTCTCAGTTTAAAGCTAATCAATTTCATGTTCCTTAAGAATCTGTGAACCTGGGAGGTCAAAGGTCATTGTCCCGAATGTATGTTCATATCCAGACGAGGGGCCACAAGGTCTCAGTCAGGGTCGTGACCTCGGTGACCCTCTGGTGTCCATAACACTCATATTTCTCCATAACAGGATGACATTGTATTTCCCACGTTCTCAGAACACGTGATTATTCCATATTAGGAGCTTGGAACAGAAGTTTTTCCATTTTCGTGGTATTACAAATATTTTTTTTATAAAATTATAGTTCATATATATGGAAATAGATGTATATGTGCATATCTCATTCTGTAGAGAATAATACATCTTCACAAGCGATTTAGTAAAATTTTGAGGCACACTTGCCATAAAGTCTTTAGTTTTCAACTAATAAAACTTTCCACAAGCCCTGATACAGTGTGAGCCAAAAATAAAGAGCAGAGTTATTAAATAACAAAATTAAGTAATTGATAAACTGTGTTTGTGAGAGACTGAGCTGTTGCCTGAACTTTAACCAGCTTCAATTATGCTAATGAATGCTTTTCTCCTGAATAATTAGGGTGATTAATTTTCCCTTGTTTTGAATTGCAGTTCTGTTTAGTCCACTCGTTAATTACCAATTAAATCCACTGGCTCGTTTGCTCCAGGTTCAATGCACGTGTGGTTCTGTAGCACTTAGGGTTGATGTTTAATGTGCTAATTGATTAAAATGTGTGACTCTTGACTAGGACCGGATGTAGAATGTAGTCATCAAGACTGGTAGTGTTTCTTAACCATTGTTTTGCTCTCTGAATATCCCAGGAAAGTCTAATCACAAACATCTCAATTGTTTCTCCTGGAGAGCCTTGGAGATTACACTGAGAATGAACTGAGATTTAAGATCTTCTGCTTCACAGATGTGCCCAGATTTGACCTAAAAATACAACGATAGCAATAATAATAATTGAAATGTTTGATAAGCAATTTAAGTATGAAATTTATCCAAGCCCAAATGATGTTAGCTATTTATTTAAATTATACTTAAATTAATTATAATTAAATTTCACTTAATTATACTTAAAATATGTTAAACTTAGATCTCTTTACTTTTACTGTATGTTAACAGTTTTCATGTGTCTGTTTTTTAATCTCATTTTAGGAAAAGCATTTGGGAAGAAAAAGAAGAAAAATTAACTAAAACGACTAAAAACTCTGAGTAAACAACCTCGGAGCAAAACCATTTTCCAAAGGGATGTTTCTTTGGTCATTTTTCTTATTTCAAATGTTTGTTCGTCTTTTGTTTAGTATTTTAGCTGCCGCTGTGTTGCCTGTTTGTTCCAAGAGTGCTATAGCTTTTAAATCTAGAGATTTCACATGCAAACGCTGGAGCCTTTTTCCTTTCACAGCCATTATTAACAATCACTGAGCTACGTTTGTCATTCTGGCTCTTTTCAGAGGTGTCTGTTCCTGTGTTATCTGCCCTCTGCTCTGTGTCTCATCTTAATATCCTTTCATTTCTCTTCTGTCCTTCATGACATCCACTTGAAACACATTAACAGGTCTTCCATCCATTTTTCAAGCCCAAGATTGACTCAAATTTAGTTTCTGCATCAATACCATGAGGCTTGAGAAAAGTCCAAGTAAAAAAAGCTTTTTATGTACTGATGCCATCTTCTTGAATGGCAACTGGATTATTTTTAGCATGGACCGAAGCTCTTTGGGCCTCACAGAAGATCAGAGATTTGGATGGGGGGGTTCTGTTGCCAAGTGTATTGATGGAAAGACCAGAGGCTCTAAGATCCATCAATGGGTCCATCAGCCTGAAGGCTCTGCGGCCCATTGAAAACTTTAGAACGTGCTGCTCTGCTGAGCTCTCACGACACACTGAAAGGGTCTGATCTCATATCCAGGGTCCAGGCTTCAATCAGCCAGCTCCAAATTTAACCCAAAATATTACTGGAGCTCCTGGAAGCGTTACTGCAGTATCCCAAATTCCCAAAATGATTCATGGAAGTTTTTGAATCGTGCTCTTGAAAACGGAAACCATGTATGTATTTTTTTATTCTCTGTACAAATAATTTAAGTGGAATAACACGTTTGACTGCAAACATGTTTTTAGAGTGTCGATGTAAATTTGTTCCACATACAGAGTTGCCACAACATAGACATGCTTTTAAAACTGTTATCTGTAACTTTTTTTTGTTAAAAATGAACAAAAGTCAGCTATTGAGCAAGTACATGACAGATCAGAGTTCAACATGATCTCCTTATCTTACTTTAAATACCAATGCTATGTTTATATGTTTATAATAATTAATAATAATATTTTTATAATAATTATGTATAATTTTTGAATAATTGGTAGTTTGTTAGGTCAGATTTCCCAGGAAATGTCAACACATGTAATGAAAAAAACATGTTTCAAACAGAGATGGCGGTAGAGAGGTGAAAGTTACAGATTACAGCTTTAAAAACAAGATTACTGTCACAAATCGAGAATATAAAATTGACTGTGTTCCTATTCAAATATTTCTCTCCAGGTTTTCTTTATCCATCCCATCTGGTGTGTGTGTGTGTGTGTGTGTTTAAAGGTCTCCTGGGCTGTTTAACAACTCACTGTCATCACATCATATCAGGGACCCCAGAAACTCTCATCAAAGTGTCATTATATGAGGACCAGATACCAATCACCCATTCTGCTCTCTCTCTCTCTCTCTCTCTCTCTCTCTCTCTTTCTATCTTCCATTGAGAATATGAGTGATGGCTGGTGCGTGGCCTACATACAGAGACATATAAGCCGCCCCTCTCAGCTCGTGTCCCGGCCCCAGACGAGTGGCGACAAAGGGGCCCTTGTCACTCTGGGGTTGGGCGGAGAGGTTTCGTAAAGTGACTTGCAACTACAACGCAGAACGGTAAAAAGATCCTTCCTGGACTGATCCTGAGGCAGCTGAGGGGAGGAGATTCAGGGGCTGGCAGGATATTGCTGGTCAAATCATCCAGTCAGTCGGAGATCATCTTACCTGTACAGGTGTGTGGTGGGTTAGTAGGTCTGTGTGTTTGGTTACTTAAATAGAGTTTGGGGACCAAATTGTCCCCATAAGGGAAAGTTGGATTGATTTCTATTCTTTACACACAAAAGATTTTTTTCTGGGCTAAAGTTTGGCTTAGGACTAGTTTATAGTGATTATGATTGGTTAGATGTAAAAACAGGAGAAATCTGTGGTATTTTTCCCTTTAGATTTAGAATAAATGCATTGTGAACAGGTTTGGCTATACCCAGCTAACAATTTTAGGTTGTAAGAATGTTTCACTAATGTTTCCATTAGGTAATTAAAAAAGTTAAATATGTTATTTTGGTAGTTCTAGGAATGTTCAAAGCAACCAGATTTTAAACGTTGCAGTAATGTTATTATTTAGAATGTTAATCAAACATTTTTAATTCTGTAATGTTTTTTAAACATTCCCAGGAAACACACTAATCAAATCTATCATTTCAATAACACTGTAAGTTGCTTTGGATAAAAGCGTCAAATGCACTAACGTAAATAAAACATTCCACTAACCACTAACTAAAGCTCTATTGTGTCACTGATACACTAAAACCAACAAGCCTGTCTTTCAGAGGCTGAGACTTTACACTTTGTCTTTAGATCTTTAATAAAGACAGAAAAGGACTTAAATTATGACTTAACAGCCTGGGGTGTGTGTAAATGTATAACCTGTTCAGTAAAAATATGAGGTAGAAAGCACCTCGTCTCAGTGGATGATAATTTAACGTAACCCTCACACACACACACACACACACACACTGACTGATCTGTGTCAGATACATCATTTCTCTGTTCAGCTAACTAATGGCACGCAGTGACAGAATAAAGCCCTCTGCTCCACACCCTCTCGTGTAACGATGTCTTGTTGTCAGAAGGTGACATCACACATACAAAAGTTACTCCTGTGTTACATATCGATTCCTCTTTTTTTTGATGGCGTAATTAGCGCTTACCATTAGCGTGGCACAACAGGAATCTGCTGGCCAGAGCAACACAATACAACCTGACCCTCATTTTTACTCATTTCAGATGTGACTTGAATCTAGTGGCACAAAAATGTTGCAGTAAATGGAAGAAAAGGTCACAGTCACAAAAATAACATGAAAATGTTTCTGATATTTCACAGGTTTGTGATTTTACAGCACACAGATTCTTGAATATTGGGTGACTGAAACGGGCTACAGAACGTTCTCCGGCTACGGTTCTCTGCCCTGTTTAGAGGCTGAACTGAAGATGATAGTATATCATCAGATGGGGATGCAGTCGTATCCCTGCTGAAGGCTGTGGGCTGTCTGTTCTATCAGACAGACAGCAGTAAATAAGGTGTAAGTCTCATTATGGCAGCACCAGACCCCGACAGCTGCATTCATCCAAAATGCATTTCTACCTAAAGGTTAAGAGTAGTTATGAGGACAGTAATGTATTATTAAAATACCTTTCGGACTGAAGTACCTTTT
>JAZGTK010017784.1:0-12133 GCA_036877625.1 Ambastaia sidthimunki
AGTTAGTCCCCATTGGCTTTTTCTGGCCAATTCGGCATGTTGAATTGGCGGCGGAGCTCATCTGCGAGTCAAATCATTCAGTTCTGCTTAGCGAGCCAGTGCACAAGAAGAAAAACAGAAATGAAGAAGCAAGCAAACGACCAAGAGGGAACACACAGAACATGCTTACATTTCTCATTCCAATAAGCGAATACTTTAAAAACATATGGAACGAGGAAAGTGAATCCGTCAGTGGTGAGTGAGATTTGTGTGGTAAGCAACCGCTGCTTTGTTTATGTTTTGTATCACAGCAGTTACTAGTTCTTCCGGTTTCCTATTTAAGTAATGAATACACATTGCCACCGGCTGTTACAATAAGTTATTTCCTCTCATGCGGGTGCAAAACGATCGTGCTACTTGGTCATTTGGTGTCGACCGTTGGCTTGGTCTGTAGGGGCAACATTAGACCGAGACACAGTCGATGTGAGCTGATGCCACAATCTGCTTTTATCAGCTTTAGTTCGTTGGCGTCAGTTTGGTGTGTTTCGGCCTTTAATACTTTAACCAAATTTTAAACAATGTGGACAAAATTTGGATCATGTCTGTAAACATTGGCCAAAAACAAAACGAGACCTGCTTTGTCTGAAAAAAACCATTTGGTCTTCAAAACTACATTTTTAAACCAAATTTAGATTTAGTTTTGTGTGTCTGTGTGTTATTGCCACATGCAAATGTGTCTTTGATCAAGGTTTTAGACGGCAGTGTTTTAAGACCGATGTGATGGAATGATGGATGGATTGCTGCCTGTAGTGTATGTGAGTGTTGCCGTGAGTTAGTAACAGCGGTTTCTATATTAATCTTCTCATAACTCTGAGGGTTTGTGGAATTGGCCGTGCTTTAATCCGGGTCAGACATGGGTTTAAGTCGTCACCACAATCCGGTATAAACACATTCTTTGTCTGCCCTGATCCTTACCCTTTATTTAGTTTTTCTCCCAACAGATGAATGTGCATTTTGACATATCTGAAACCCTCTTAAAAATGGCTGAGTAAATATATAAATAGAGTCACATGTATAGGATTGAGAGTAGGCCCTACTCTGTGCTTAAAGGACACATATAGTATTCACTATATGGTTTAGAGGACCTATATGGTTTAAAATATAGAACAATAAGACAAGAAAGGCACACCTGGCATTCTTGGTAGAGTTATCCACACGAAGGCAAAAGTTTATGACTACCTAAGCCTAATTTTATGAATGCAGTTCATGTTAAGACCAGAACATTCATGCCTTTTGCAAATGCTTTTATCCAGAGTTACTTACAGTGCCTTTGCAGTATCTATGTGTTGTTTGGAAATCACACCTTATAACCTTAGCATCATTACCGGCAGGTTCTGTCAATTGAGCTACAGGAACTCATATCCTCATAACTCATACTTGCAAGCATACTTTACACAAAGACAAAGATGCAAAGATTCTCGGCCAAAATATATTGCAAATCTTAGGGTGAACAGTTACCTTCAAAAACATATGTCTTGCTATAAACTTTGAACATTGAAACTTGCATCGCTAGATTTTTTTAAAACCTGCTCTGCCATGACAGCAGTTGACCTGAAAGAGAAAATAGACATTAGAAAGACAGTTAGTAAGACAGTTAATGCTGTTTATGCTGAACTTTTATGCTAATGCTTACTGTTTTTTAACTGTGGCACTACTGAGGATGCATGATGAAGTCAGCATTTCAGAACACAATGAAGCATGAAATTCATATTGTGCAGTTAGAAATGTCGGCAATCACATATTTGTGTGATCACATGTTTGTGTGATTTTGTTTAGGCACATTTACACCAAGAACAATAATTATAAAGACAACTATAAGGATAAGGAACTCTGTAAGCCTCCATATCAATAGACAATAACATTATTAATGTTTTTAGCTTGCACGCTGCAAGGCCTGATGTTGCTTTATGCTTCACATAGAAACAATGGAAAAACAGTTACATCTGATACATGCAATGCTTCAAAGATGAGAGGAGTTGGGAGTTGTTGTTTGCCATTTTCTATGTAAGCCCTTTAAATGCGATTTAGGATTGATTTTGATTGGCTGTCAATGTTTTATTGGTCATCAGCTGGAAAAAATATCTGAAAGTGATTCAGACAATATCATTTTTCTGTATCATTATATTTGTGGTGTGGACTCCGCTATTCTCACATTTAGAATAATTTTTTTAACGTTGTTTTTTAGTTATCTTTATAGTTATTGTTCTTGGTGTGAACGGCCCTTTAGACTTTAAAAGTGTAGCAACAGAGTAAGAGAGAGTGACTCAGAGTGTGTGTTTGTTTGTGTTTGTACAGAAGTGACTCATCATTCAGACGATCGTAAAAGCATTCAAATGCTTCCACGTGCGCTAATTCTTCTTGCGCAGTCTTCGTGTGGCTACGCATGTGTGTGTTTGCTAAAGAAAAATATTTTTGTGTTTGTCCTGTGAGTGCGTATCGGGTCTGCGTGTTTGTGAAGGGCTTCATTATGAAGTCAGAAGTGTAAGATTCATCCTGTGAGCTCAGTGGCATGTACAAAGTCTGTTCTTTGTGTGTGTGTGTTGTTTACACACACACACACACACTGTTAACAAACAGTATTTGTGTATGTGGTCACACACACAGACCAAATATACTCATTTCCACTCTGCACAAACGTTTACTGGTTTAAGCACACAAACCGACACTTGAGTGTATGCAGTATATAGAGCTGTATGAACATGCCTTCATTGTACAGCTGTGTTGAAGAAAACATATGCCTCTCATTCTGTAGGAAGGCTGGAACATGAACATCCCGCTCTGGAATGCAGAGCTGGTGAAGAATTCTTCTAAATTATACATGGAGTTTTCTCAACTAGAATGCACCAGTTATATTATTGTTCCCAACGCTGCCACCTGCTGGAGACTCAAACGATTCTGTAGTGACACGATTGAGAAAATTACCTAAACAGTGAGTGTGAGGAGTTTGTATTAGAACTGTTTGCTGTTGAAATGTGCTGCTGGTAAATGAGTGGGTTACATATAAAAATTAGGCAACAATATGCATATTACTGTATTTAATCTACGATTCAACACTGAATTTGTCATCATTCAAAAATGTTCAGCAAAGTTCTTTGTGTTTTTCTGTTCTGAACACTTTTTTTTGCAAATGTGATTCATTTTTACTGTTTTATATTAGGGATACAGCTATTATATAAATATATTTTTTAAACTGTGAAAATAAGCCACACACATTGTGATTCTGGTAATTGTGGTCACATCATGTTGCGTAACACTGTAACACAAACAACATTGTCTCTGTGTCTGTTTTGTAGATGTGTGCATGTGTTTTCAGTGTGGAATTATCTCATTGTGTGTGTGGGACCACTGTTTCTTCTACCAGTCACATTAAGCATGTATAATGTGTCCCAAAAAGTGTGAAAACTAAATCATGCTTGTTTTATGATTGTTATGATCCTGATTAGTACAATATGCCTGTATGAGATCATACAGTATGTGCATCGTATCCTTGTTCTCATCTCAGATGAATGCATTGCTCAGTAGTTTTAGCTTATGTTTTATGAGAACTGGGCATCAGAGCAGCTAAATTGTTGATTTCACTCAGTTGCCTGTGGAGGTATGAGGATGGAAAGATGAATGAATGCTCTGTTGGTGTCTAGACTCTGTGGTGACTGAGAAGCATCAATCCGTCTTAGTGTTTGATGATTTTTCACAGTTTTCCCCCTGAGGAACATACACACAGACAGACCCACCCAGGAACAGACAGAGAGTGGTGTGATTGAATAAACTCTTAGAAAGTTCAATAAATCACAGTCGTTTGACTTACATTCAGAGCTTTAGTTTAACTTTTGAAGTTTTTTAAAAATGTATTTTTAGTAGCAGAACTTTTTTTTTTAACTAAAATATACATTATAGTTCTAGATTTGTTTTGGTTCTTTTGTTCTTTTTTTGCTCTTTAGTTAATTTTTAGTTTTTATTTTCCACTGAATGTTCTTGTTTTTGTGATTTGTTTTCACGACAATAAGGAATAAGGATTAATGTGATCCATGAAGTAATTAAGTATTGGGAAACGCATACAGAAATACTCACACACTGTCTCATCTGTTAGTTATAGAGCAATGAGGCTATTGTTTCTTTCAGGTCTGATGTTTTCCATCACTTTCAATAGAGAATACTCCTATCCTCTCTTTCTCTCTGTGTAAATCATTTTAGAAGAGAAAAGATATTACTGGCATTTCCTCTCCAGCTCACAGAAAGGCCTCATGTCTGTTTCTGTACTATATTACTATAAAATCCTGTGGATAAAAGGAATGACTTTGCATTCTGGTATTTGTCTGGTATTTAGTTCTGTTACCAAACACAGCACAGATGTTTGTTCCCTTACTGTTCAGTTTTTTTTCAAGGTTTGTACAGTTAAAGCAATAAAAAAATAAATTTAGTTTAAAACTACATACTATAAAGAAATGGGAAGGACAAATAAGGGCCAGAATTAGACCTTGTGGTTGCAGACTAAACAGAATGTCTGGAAGAGAAAAACGAGAGAGCCGGACATTGTTTTTTTTCTGTAATTTCACATTTTCTTCCCAAATGCTCGCCAGAAACACACATATTCAATTGCTATAACAATATAACAATTCTTCAAAATTCCTGAAATCTTTAACTGTTCAACCTGTACTTGTTGAAAACAGTTTTAAAAATAATGTAAAATGCATTCAACAATTTTTCTTGGAAATGTAATCTTAAGCATTCATGTAGGTTTCGTACCTTTTGGGAAAATTTTCCTTTCCAACCTGGTCAAGTGGTATAACTGTCAAGAAAAAAGTCAAATTAAAAAGTAATATTTTTTCTGCACATTTAATATATATAAGTGTATACATTCCAATCATTTTCAAAGATAATTTTAAAATAATAAGCAATGAATATATATATATATATAAATTGTCAAAAATGGGTGTCTGCATGTTGGGTATCTTATGTCTAGTTTTATTTTAAAAATCAAGATTCGTCTTAATTCTGAAAATTCTAGTAAAAGTAACCTTCAATAGATTTTCAGCTTATCTAAACAGTGCATGTGGGTATTTGTGTTGAACTTTAGTTGTACTTGTAAAGTTGTACTTTACATCACCTCTGTTTCCTTTTACCAGGTGACTTACCTTGGCAAGGTGACAATTTCCGGCACTCAGTTCCTGTCTGGCTGCACGGAATCGGCAGTTGTGGGATTATGGGACACAAGGCGAAAGTCTTTAACCCACGATGATTCCACCTCTTCCAACGCCATACTGGAGATCCGCCCTTTCCAGGTGCGACTGCATCACCTGGATGGACGAGGCGAGGCTACAGCTGCCATGGACACGTTCCAGGTGGCTCGTATTGCGTATTGCACGGCAGATCACAACATTAGCCCAAACGTGTTTGCGTGGATCTACCGGCAAATCAACGATGATCTTACATTCCAGATGGACTGCCATGCTGTGGAGTGCGAGAGTAAATTAGAGGCTAAAAAACTCGCCCACTCCATGATGGAAGCCTTTAAAAAAACCTTCCACAGCATGCGCAGTGACGGACGTATCCACAAAAGCGGTTCGTCTGACGAATTCCCTGAAGAGTCAACGCCTGATGATGGTTGAGGGCGGGACTAGGGGCGGAGCTTCTCTAAAATGGGAAAAATGGGAGGGGTGAGGGAGTGAAGTGTGAGATAGGGCAGATACTTGTGTGGTGGTACTGTCTCTTAATCCTTATCACTCTCTTTCTATGTATGTGCCATAAAAATTATTCATAAAAAAACAAAAATAACAAAACCACGATAAAAAAGCAGATAAATGGATAGACAGCAAATGACCTGGGTAGAAATGATCAACATAAATTCTAATTAAGATAACTAGTAAAATTAACTAGTAAGCTTACTTTTGCCTTTATAGATCTTGCCTGCCAGACAGATTGTGGCCATTTTACTAAAGCATAAATACATGTATTATAAAAACGTCAGTAAGGTACAATCCATTATTATGAAACTTTGAACTTATGATGGTTACACTCCCACTTGAAAGCTGCTGTTTTAAATATGGCGTTACGTGACGTCGGAAGTGGCAAGAATTCAGTACACTTTTAACTGTTATGCTACTTTTGTTCAGCCAATCACAATCTTGGGGCTATTTTCTGTGGGGGGAGGGGTTTCACCATGAAGTAAAATAGGGGGCATTTTTAGGTAATTGAGAGATATTTCCCTCTGCTAAGTGTAGTCTGAGAGAGAGAAATTATATAATTTTGATATTTATGGCAGGCAGCCAGCCTGGGGCATTCTTTTACTGTTATTGGGCCATAGAATAATCACCAATAGGGACCATGCATCAATTTGTATGTGTTTTTAAGAAATACCAAAAGTCAATGTGTGTGATGTGGTGTCTGTTTAGCTCATGAGCCTTTTAATAACTATGGAACGGGTTCTCTACAGCAAGCTTATACAAGCTAGAGTGTGCAAGAAAATTTGGTGTGCTTGTCTGTCTGGTGTTGTTTAGTGTATGCATGACATGTGTGTGTGTGTGTGTGTTCATGAGTGTGTGTAAACAAATGAAGAGCTTGAAAGTAAAAGTGTGTCTGTGTTCATGTGTTAAATGAGATTAAAATGAAGTAGACGTTCCAGTGATACATCAGTACATTCATGCAGGGCTATTCCATTTTAAAGGCACACGTCTCTCAAAAATAAAATGACAGTTCATCAGACAGTTCACTTTTTTGTATAGATGTTCTGCAAAAGTCCTTTTGCGTTTCACGCAATACAGGTTTTTAATGCCATAAGGGTGAGTAATTGTAATTTGTTACTGGGGTTGTATTACATTGTATTGTGTAATACAACAAAATTGTCATTTTTGGTTGAACTGTTCCTTTAAGACCGGCATTGTTTTGATTGTGCTGCTTTCTCAGTAAAAACAAATCCCTGTTACCAGTCTTTTTATTAGCATACAGGGTGTTGATTTTTTAGAGATTTGGAAAGAACTGTGTGAATGTTTGTGCAGGGTGTAGTTGTCCCACAGAGTGCCTGAATCTTCCCTCTGTGCTGAATGTATGATGTCTCTTGTGCTGCAAGCGCTATATATGTACTGGTACTGAAAGTCTTGTTTTAGTATTATTTTAGATTTTTAAATATACATTTGTATTTGCAGGTAATTTGGAAGCTGCATAATCGTTAGAGTCACTATTTGTACAAGATTTGTGCAAGATACAGAGATGAGATTGTGTGTGTTTAAATATTAAATTTTAATAAAATAAATAAATTTTACACAGAGACGCTTCAAGCACCTGTGAAAACCCTTATGAGGGGGATTGTGGAGCAAAACAAATTAACACATGAGAGACAAATGAAGAAACTCTGAATCAGAAATATTTTATTTTCCAATTTTGAATCAGGTTTGAAAATCAGATTGTAATTCAGATTTAGATTCTGTTAGAGTGAATCTGGTTTAAGATTTTAGATTCAGAGCAATAAAACTAAGATAAAGATTAGAAGACCCTTAGCAAATGAGCATCTATATAAAGAAATATACATATAAAAATATATACAGTGTATCTGAAAATCATTCGGTAAGCTTGTGTAAATACAAATGTATCAATTTTTTCCTTTTAAATACTGCATTAAATGTAAGATATTTTGAATAAAGTGGGAAGCACCATTAGAGGAATCAGTATTATGGCCAACTGTGAATCTGGATCAGGAGGAGAGAGATGTAAATGATGAAAGTGATGAACTGTCAGGGCAGTGTGATGAGGATGAGTGTCTCTTTGTTTTTGCTATTCGTTTTTGATTTTGTAAAATTGTAGATGAACATTCTCACTACATGTCTTAATGGCTCAGACTCGCTTTAATGTTTTAAAATGTTACCGTGAGTGTTTTTTATGCTGTATTTGCAAAGAAAAAAGATCAGTCATATATAAACTATTTACCAAGCTATGGTATTGTGTTTTTCCTCTTTTATTTTTTATTTTAAAACTATCCTCAACACAAGCTTTCTTTTATGGTATTGTTTTGCTAAGGGTTAATCTGTAGTTATCATAATTATCCTTGTATGAAAACAATATAACTCTTAGTTATGTCTTTATTCCTTATATAACTAAGTTATGTCCTTATGTCTGGCTAATGCCAGTCATCTTCAAATAATAATAAATGTTCACAGGTTCATATGACCAAAAAAATTGAAGAAATATTAAAATCATAATCATGCTGCCCTTGAGGCTGGTAAAGCAGCCACATACAATATAGGTTTATATTATATTATATTATTACTGTGTACTTTATTTAATACTATACTAATAATATTACAAAGCAGTTTAAAAATGTGCCTTTACAGCTGTACTTCCATTTTTAGCCACTAGGTGCCAATATAATTCAACCAAAACTAGTTTTATAACGCCGCCTATTTTAAAGGCCACCAGGGGGCACTACAACTTTAAGACATGCTTAAAATGTAGAAGTAGGCTTCTGTTACACAGCGTTTCATTCAAACGAATAATAAAACTATTTCACACATGACGTGACATAAAAGTACATGCAATTCTTCTTACAGTTTTGTAAAGATTATACAACATAAGCTTATTTAAAAACATGAGAACAGAATCGCTGCCACAATTGGAGTTCTGTCAGAATACGTTTTAAATCAAGAAACCGTCACGTTAATATATTTTCACCTTGATCGCCTCAGGAGGGCTGGTCAATTTCTGCTCAACTTTACAGCAGATTTACTGTAACCTGCTACTGAAAATGAACCTTGAGCAAATCATGTACCCCGAAGCTCTTCATTTTCTCACTTTTGTGGAAATAATCAATACACAACTTCAAGTAAAACCAATCCAAAGTTTCTGTCCACCGGTTACTTCCGGACTGAAAGAACGACTGAGCGGTAAGCATGTATTACAGCTGACACGTATCTGTCTTTCAATATGATGATTTAAGATTTTCTGGGGTAAATATTGTCACAAAATTGTATTGCCAAGTTTTCGAGCTTTTCTGACGTAGGTATCTATAAATCAATATTTATGATTTTCAGAAAGGCCTGCTATTATATAAGGAAATCTCTATAAGTTATGACTTTCAAAGTCAGCCAGGTGAATAAAATTTCATGTCAGATTCAGTCACACCATGTGTGAGTATCACAGGCATGAATCAAAGGTTTATATAAGCATGTTCTGCACCTCAAAACTTCTCCCTATGAAGGACCAGATATTTAGAGCCAGCAGATATTTGGACTTTTCTTTATAGAAACCTTTTTTTCCATAAACAAGATGGCTTCACTAAAATCCTCCTAATTTTTCATAGATTTCAGCATTTTTCTGATGTGTGAAAAGAAAATCTCTCATGCCTGCAATCTTTTGGGCACTGTAATTTATTGCACAATTTTGGGGCATTTTAGAAAAGCTTTGCACAATTATACTGTTTTTCGTTTACAATTTTTGCATTTGTCAATGCCAGTTTGCTTTATTTGTCCTTTAACAAAAACTGTTTTTGTTTGTCAAAAACTGAAAATGTTCTTAGATCAGTTAGATTTGCATAGAAGGGTTGAAACTTCAATGTTGAATAATGCATGATGTGTATTAGTTCAAACAAGCTTCAAATCAGTCCCAGACATCTGCACCATCCTCAGCAAGCGTTAAAACCATCCTCACAGCTGATCTGCGACCACTGGACGACACCTGGATAAACTGTCAGATTAAGCAGTAGCATCTAAACATATTTAAGATCTGTAATTTACCCTTTACAAAGCATTTAAGACCCAGTGCTGATGTTTGAGCTACAACATCTAGGGAAAACCCCTCCACCAGTCTCCTCCTACTCTATAAACACTGCTGGTCTCCTATCTGCACCATCAACCTCAGCAGAAGTGTCCTGTGACCTGCTTTATCAAAACCTCAGAGACAAAGTTAGCGTATATTGCTAAACCGAGACCAGTGTGATGAGATGCTATCATAGGTCTGACTGTCTACACAGATTTAAAATGTTTATTCCCCATAGCAATTTACAGCAGAGATAGAGGTGCATTGTGGGTATAGTTTTATCAAAGGATTTGTATGTAGATAACATCATGCAGGCTTTAATGGAACCTCTGATTAACCAATCAATGAAATCCTGGAATAGATTAAATAGCTTGGTTGTTTTTTCTAGCTTGTAAAGATCAAGTGTCATTAATCCCCCTGATTTATTTCACATACGGGCAGCCAGGCAGAGGTGGGTGACCGTTGATGGTGTTTTTTATACGTGATATTTAGGGATTTAGGGTAAATCTGCACTTGATGATAGCACAATATCAATCAAATACCACTCAAAGGCTGGTGTAGCTGTTTAATAAATTAACAACTTTTTAAAAGTATTTAGTACTGACGGTTTAACAAACAAATCTCCATTTGTACTGCATCTTGATTACTTGCTACTAACGCTTTCAAACAAGTATATGATTATCTTTAACAAATTTGATACTATGAACCTTACAAACCTTTGTAACCGCAGTAACCAGTTTTCAACCCTCTAGTGGAATGAGAATAGCTTAAGCACCCTGAAGCAATCAGCTAACTATATGATGTCATCTCTTTTTATTTTTGTTTGCAATATGCATCAGACAGTCAATGCAAGGTCAGTGGGAAATTCCATCGAATGCTGAGATTAGCTGTGAAATTACTGGAGTCTGGACGATGAGCATAATTTCTGGGGAAGGGCTTTATTTTCCTAATGTTAGTTCTCAAAATGTGGTCTGAGTGTTTTACACCTGAAGGCACTGAGTGTGTGACTATCCACTGAGATGAGGAGAAATTTAATGAGAGAGATCTTGACTGGGAGGCAGACCATCTCTGTTAAGGTAGAGCTTGAGGAACTGGATAGACATCCAGAGGGATCTGTCCAAGAGTGAGAAATCCTTGAGGAGGAAATGACATGGTGAGTCCTAGAAGAAAAATATTATTGGTCTGATGTTGCTTTTTCATAGCTTAGGTGACTTTATTAAGGTGGAATTATATTAAATGAGTTTAAATATTTGAGGAAGAAAATTTTATTAAATAAGTACAATTTTAAGTACAATCTTTTAAGTACAATTTAGAAGAAATAAAAGAGGCACATGATGTAGATTTCAAGGGTCTTTAACATGCAACAAAAGCACTCACACTTGTCCTTTGCTGTGATTTTAGACCTAGGAAAGGTCAGGGAGGCAGAGGAGAATTCATCTGGAGGAGGGTTTGTCATGACCATTGTTTCACATCAGATGTGTGCTGTATACATGAACAACATTGTGCTTTATATATGTAGCCTACATTGTTTCCAGTTACTCCTACTGATGTTACACACACCCAATTTACTTTCAAGGCTGTCCCCATCTTGATCTGTCAGCCAACACATCTTTCAGCACACACATCACAAGCACATTTGCTGGGAATAAGTCTGCACATCATACACATGTATTAGTAGCCCCATTCCTGCATGTCCTTGGAACAACATTTTGAATGTCAAATCCTGATTTCAAATGCATTAATACATTCCTGTGAGGGCAAACAAAGTATCAGTGTTGTCACGAAAATTGAGAATTGCACTTGAATTGAACAGACGTCTCATACATAATAATGAGAAGAGAAAATTATTCAAAGGCAAAAAAGACAAATTTGACTTGGGTGCTCAAGCTTATTTCACCTTTTGCATATATATGTTCATTTTGAGGGCATCTACATGCAAGCGCACTCATGCACATAGGCAACATTCACTTTCAGCAGATATACACATTTAAAATGTGTAAACTTTATGTTGGAAAAGGATCAAAAATATTTTTGTTGTATTGCAGTGCCCAGTTTTTTGTCCAGTCTGATGCCCCCTAGAATGAGAATGCCCCTCCACCTAGTACCACCTGTCACTGACTGGAAAGTAGCTAAATATTGTGGGGATGATGTGACTATACCTTATAAGAAATATAACACAAGAACAAATGTTGCGAAAAGAACAAAATCTAGTGTAGATCTTGTCACCATAGATTTAAAAGTGCTTACAGTTTTTAATTATTGATAAAACCAATGTTTCTGCCTCAGTGTAGTGTTTTGTGCCCTTAATGAAAATGTTAAATGTTCCCTCATTTGTAAGTTGCTTTAGATGAAA
>JAZGTK010017786.1:0-12132 GCA_036877625.1 Ambastaia sidthimunki
TAATGATAAACCAGACTCTAACTGAACCGTTTTGGGAAAAACAATATAGTTTGAGTTCAGAAGAAGAACATACTAGTGTTACAGGGTCCTCAGGGATAGTTCACCCTGAACCCTATCATAGTTCAGGGATAGTTGCTTCTGAGAAACTTTAGAAGTATGTTGGTAACCAAACAACAGTTGCACCCAATGACTTCCATTGTATGTACGCAAAACCACTGAGACATTTCTCCAAATATCTTCTTTTGTGTTCAACAGAAGAAAAAGTCATATAGGCTTGAAATGACATAAGGGTGAATAAACAATGGATTTATCCCTTTAATCTTACATCTCTTTCCTATTTTCCTCTGAAATTCTCTGAATGGGCGTGTCCCGAGTCCCATTTCTTTGCCTTGGAACCACAACATTCCACAGCCAATCAAGCGATGGATGACCCCATGACATCACTGCCTGTGGAATGAGCTGACATGAAGTCCCACTAGAGAGTTGCCAGGGCAACCAGCAGGGATGGAGGGAGCTTCAATGAACTGTGTGGGTTTGTGGCTGTTGCCCCTGTTTTCCAGCAGTATGGTCTCAATTAAAGAATGGCAGAAATCAGAATCTGGGTCTCATTTACTGCGTACCACCACAATAGGCTAAAACCGCACGGGGACCAGTGTTAAATACATTGTGAAAACTTGATGCCCCTGTTCTAGGGTGCTTGTAATTTTGAACATGTTAACAAAGTGAGCACTGAACACACCAGGCACGCAGCAGATGTGAATCTGTGTCGAAAAGAACTTTGACATGTTCTTGGAACTGGAAACTGATTTGCAAAAAGCAGCTCAGATGGAACAAATAAAAGCTGCTGTTATCCAAAAATGTCTCAGTGCTTCTTGGAAGCGCATATGATCATAGCTGAACATTTAATTTATTTTTATATTTTCTGGTGCTTTGTGTTTTTTGGTGCCTGTGCAAGACTGTGCTGTTACTTCACTAGGGGTTTTCTGCATGAATTCTGCTGGGGTATTGCGAGAGGATCGATAACTAGCCCAGTTAAAAGACTATGGAGTCCTGCAGTGTAAATCTTTGTGTTTTTTGCCATTTTCTTATTAAAATCATATGTCTGATAACTTTAAAATAATATTAGGGCTTCATTAAATACGTGAATGTATAACTTTACTGATTCCTTGTAAAAAAGTTAACATAACTGGATAAAAACATCTACTGAATGCCTAAATGTAAATAATGTAAACATTAGTTTCAATGTCTTAACATTGATTTTAAATGTTAATGGCTTTTAAATGGCACACAAACACAACACTGCAGACTGAATTATGTGCAGTCCTGAATCAGTTCTCAGTGCTCTGCTGTCTGGCAACCTGGAAAAATCATTATTGGCTGCAGACTGGAGAAACACAGCAGTGTGTGAACTGAATGAATGTCAGTGGATGGATTAAGACAGGAGACAGTGGTAGAAAGTAACTATTTAAATGTAACTTTACATCAGAAATCTTTCATGTATCATTCAAATTAAACTGTTTTCTAAATTACAGATGAATGTGCCCTAGAACAGTTCAGAGCTTTAGTGTAAATGGTGAATGTTTTTTAAACGTTATCAAAAACTGTTCTTGCCGTAATGTCAGTAGAATTTTTTTAACATTATATGTCTTATACATCAAACAAATTATTAACTAACTATTAACACTAACTCTTTATATCTTAAAGAGTTAGTGCAATGTTTCAAAAACTTTAAAATAATTTGAATAACATCCTTAAAACCAAGCAATCATGTTAAGACAACGTGCAGAGCAAAACCAGCCGTTCTCTCTGACCTGGTGTGTTAACTGCTTTCAGATGGGATTGGGAGCAGAGGGAATATAACCTCCTTCAAAAAATGACATTATTTTTCTTTCGAACATTTGCTCACTCTTTCCATACCTCTCCCTCTTTTCCCTTGATGCTTGCCAGGATTTTTTTTCCCTTTTTTTGTTTTTCAGAAATTGAGGTGAACTCATGACATAAATGTATATAAATGTATATAGTGTCACTCAGAACTGAGAGTGTTTTGAACTGGAAGTGAGATACAAAGAAAACTTTAAGCCATTAACCAGCAAAGACTTTTTGTGTTTATTTGTATAAAAGTTTATTTATGATAATATTGTTGTTTGAACGGCCACATTGTGGCATATACATCAAAGTGGAAGATAAATGCACAGACAATTACAATAAATACAGTTTTGTAATGAATGCAAGACAAACACAGACTGTAGCTGTAGATGCAAGTACACACAGACAGAAGCTTGTTTATCCTTCAAACTCACACACAGACCCAATTAAACACAAAAAAAGCTCTAAAAGTGTAATGAACAGGATATTTGTAGGAAGGTGAACTGGTATTTGAACGCTGTTTAAATCGCTGTTAAATGAATTGGGCTGTAAAGATCCTTTATTCTCGTTCATACACACGAGTGCAGACGACATCTCCGGCCCTCATCATCTGAAAAACAAGCATCAAAGATGATTCCAGTGTGAAAGACTTGAACAAGAAGCATCATTCACATCAGTTTAATGTACTTTAAATTGGTTTAACAGTTATGTGCTTAAATATTCATATATCAAATCAGATTATCTCAACAATTCAAAGCACTGAGCAAGCACTGTCTCTTTTTCATTTCCAATCATGCACTACTGGTTTAACTAACGATAAGTTACAAAACAACAATTAGGAAGTAAAATCACAGACCTCAGGGAGCTGTTTACTGTAAGTGGCAGAGATGAGAGGGGTATGACTGCAGTAATGTCAATGAGGCCATACTGTACATTCATGTTTTCACCTACTCACTCACTGTTCATTCAAAATTCTGAGATGTTTGAATGAACGTATCTTCCACTGATTACACTCTTAATAGTAAAGGTGCTTCACAATTCCATAGAAGAACCATTTTTGGCTGTATGGTTCCATAAAATAGAATCTTTGGTTTTGTCTGTAGAACCTTTCTGTTTTTTTGTAGTGGCAAAAGGTTCTTTAAACTATAACTTTTCACCATAGTCTACCAAAATATAAACATGTATCCTGTGAAAATGTCCCCAGTTGTTTCCGTGACGACAGCTCTGTACAGTAGTGATTTCATTGAAGACCTCAACAAATGAATTATACTTGTCACTAAGAGGCGTGTGGCCCTTACCAGTATCATCTGACCGTCATTGGTCAGCTCACGTGTCCATGATGTCTCAGGTCCCTCCCCCTTCTGTAATGTCTGCTCACAAGTGATTTTATTGTCCGTCTCCCACTTTGGAAAACTCTGAGGAAATTGAGTGTGTTTGGATAGATGCAATAAAACTTTACAACTTTACAAAAAGCTTTACATTAGTAAAGGTAACACTTCTGTTGTCTCCAGTGTATATAACATATATATGTGCTGGAGTGGATCAATAGATGGAAATGAAGTGACATTACTGTGCATGGACGTCCATCCACTGTGGTCTCGTTGAAAGACTGGCCCACCGTGAAGGACACATGTGTGGTTCTCACACTGGTTGAGGTCTGGATGGAGAGGCTTTCTCCCTGCTGTGTGATCTCAACAGCTGGCTTGGAAGCTGCAGCGACTGCAATTTTCCTCAGAAAGACATTTACACCTATAGAACACACACGTCATTTATCACAACAGTGACTAAAGACACTTTTCCTACGGCCAATTTCCTGTCTTTAATGAGCGTGTCCAATCTGCACTGGAATGCATTACAATTGCACAGAACCTTTGATGTCATTTAAATTAGGTAAATTCTCCAATCTTCATGCTTATCCCAGACTTTGGATTCCGGTCAAGAAAATATAAAACTCTTTGTAAATATTTACACAAAAAGTGAACTCATTCACCGATTAATTTTGTTAGGGGGAAACAGCAAACTTGGTGTGAATTAACTCCCCCTTGAGCGTATAATTGGGGGTCGTGGAACGGTGTCTGCAGAGCCAAACGGCTGCTCAGGGGCCCCATATCAGGATTTGTGAGGCTAATCACAATCCTATGAGGAAGTGGAGCAGAACATTTTTCCATGCAGCTTCCCAGTTAACAGGAAATGTTTTCAGAACATTGGATAACATTCTCTGAAAGTTCTCTCAGGGTATCAGAAACGTTCTTGCAGTAACGTTTGTAGAATAGTTTTTAATGTTATATATCATATTAGAAACGTTACTCTTAGGGTTTAAAAACGTTACAGAATTTAAAACACATTTAAATAAAGTCTAGAAATAAAACAGAAATGTTTGAAGTTTTTGTTATTTAATGGCAACGTTACAGAAACGTTCTTAAAACCCCAAATTGTTGGCTGGGTAATGTTTATACTGAGTTAACGCATGTAATGAACAGAGTTCAAATGAGAAAAGCAAAAGCAATTAACCTTTGGTGTCAGTTTTCATTATCTAGCTGAAACAGTTTAGCCTAATCACTTTGATTGAAATGTATAAAGGAGATAACTTTAATTAAACTGAATGCATAACGATATATGCCTAACTGCTGAATTAAATAATGCACATAACATATAAGCATTATATAAATAACATGCAGAAAACAATGTACATTTACATGCATGTATTTTGGAGACGCTTTAATCTAAGCTTTTTTATCAGACTGCTAGCGCATCAGTTACTTTTGTTTGGCCATTGTAAAAACTTAAACTAACAAAACTAGCTATTTAACTGCATTCATTAGGAGCAATTCAGACTTACCAAGCGCCTTTAACAGCTCCTCAAAATTTTCTGAACTTTTCATTTTCCATGATCCAGAGAAATCGGCGAATGTTGGTTCCATGTTTGTTTTAACTGCTCAGAAACGTTTATATGTGTATATGTGTTTTCTTTTAGAAACTTTGATCTCTATGCGCCGGGTTTCTGTGCTCTCGGGTCTCAGATCTGTGTGTATTTGAGCGCTCGTCTTCTCGTCCAATCGTGCGCGTTTGCGCCTGTGCGGCTCTGCTGGGCGGCCCGTGTGCGGCTCCCTGCGGTCACAGCGCATCCAACAATTATGTAGAACATCACCATCCAGGTCATTCCCATAAATTATGTCTTAATCCCTGTTGTTTGCCACTTTTAAGCAAACTTACTTCTACAAGTGCACCAGTGTTCAGCTACACAAACTTTAAAACTTGTTACAAGGTGCTTGTCACTTGTTTTTGACTAGCAGTTTAATCTAGCATGACTCGAGCAACAAAGAACAAACGCTACGATACACCCTGAAGCTTTTGCCACATGCATAAATGACTTTGCCATTATTACGTTGTCATTTACTGAAGTGAAAACATTTCGGTTTTGGAGATCTTGTCAAACAAAGAACTTTTGTTTTAAAAGAAAAGTAAAATAAATGACCAATCCAGGAACCCGCATGTCATTTGGATCTCTTTCTCTCATACCAACATGCTAACAAAGACATCATGTTGAGCTTATTCAAACCAAAACAGTCAGTCTTTGTCAGTCATATCAGCTTCAAATCTCTCCTCTCTCTTGCTGTGAGTTCTGCACTGGAGAACGTTCTGCTGTGTCCTTAGAAGACCTGGATTGAGAAGCATTCACACGACTTCATACAATTTCAATCAGCCACCACTTTAGATAAAAAAAAAGTAATAATATAACTGAGAATTGACAATTGGTGGTTGTCATTTGATTTTAGTTTCACAGAACCAAATGGTGGCAAACACAAAAGTGTGTAAATGAAGTGAGCTAAACTGAATTCGGTCCACATTACATTTCAGTGTGAACGACTTGGACAAATGGTGCAACAACACCATGGCTAATGTTGGAAAGGCAGTCCTTCTGTTTCATTTAATCAGATTTCCCCTTTCTATAAATGTCATAGGCAAATTTATGAAATTGAGTAATCTTGCAAGAAACCTACAATGAGAAAAAAAAATGCTACAAAATTGTAGTGTTCACTCTTTGTACTCTTATAACTAGTTTCCCCTTAAAATACTTTGTGCTAAAGGTAGGCAAAATTACTTTCATTATAAATACAGATATACCAGAAAGCCATTTCACAAAGATCACGCAAGCAAAACAAGACCCAGAGTTTGAATAATTTCATTGTCACAGGTATTGTTGCTTATTCATACTTATCCATATCAATTTTATCATGTTCCTGTTATCAGCACAAAGATCATTGGGGAACAAGCATACTGACAAAATGTACTTAAGTGCACTAGAAAAACTGCTTTGGATTAAAGTGTCTGCAAAATGTTCACTTTGTTGTAATCGACTTCATTCTTGTTTCTTTTGTCCACATTTCTCATACAAATGGAGGTAATGAAGAGACGAGAAGCAAATGGAGCGTCTGAGTGGCCAAAAGGGAGCAAGAAAGAATGAGGCAGTGAAAACCGACACCACATCCTCTTCTCCCAAACGCTCCGAGGTAATTTCCAGCTCATTCCCGCCCGTCTCTTTCTCTCCCGATTTCTCTCCTCCCTCCCCACCAAAAACATTTCAACAAGTCTGGCTAAGAAATGATATCCCTGGAAATGAAACAGAGGAAAAGTGGAGGGGACAAAGAGAGAGAGAAAGAGAGATACTGCATATTTTGTGTCAGATCTCATCATGAAGACGGTGGCAAAAGTTCAAGTTGTTTTCTCTGTTTAAATGCTTCCCTTAAAAGCACACGAGCGACTCTGACTTTGAAGTGGTCAAGTCCATAAAGCCATTTGAATGTGAATGAGAAACGTTCCTGCACTCGTTCACCTATTCCTGACCCCATTATCCGGCAGATGAGCTGGGATTCATGTATGGAGGAGAAAGGAGGGGGACATTTTCTGCATAAAAGTCAATTGTAAGTGACCATTCTGTGACCATTGATGAGTTAAAGGGATAGTTCACCCAAAATTAACCTGTTTTCCACCAGTTACTCACCCTCATTCCAAACCTGTATAACTTTTTTTGTCTCAGTAGTTTTGTGTCCATCTAATGAAAAACAATTGCTTAATAACAAGGTTATTTTAATAAGTTCTGTGTGTTTTATCTTACCTTTAAGCGGGTGGCCAACAATAACTAAACATGAAAAAAGTGGATGAATATGAACGGTTTTAAATATACAATTAAATTATACCTTATTAAATTATACAATTATACCTTAAGAGACATTATAACTAAGTTAAATCGATTAATTCAAAGTTATTTCATTACGAGTGACGGGATCGTTTAACCAGTTTCAACCTCCTGAACCAAATGACCGTTGAAATTAACCGTTTATTTTTTTTTTTAAATGTCAACGGTTGATTTTTTAAAATAGTTTTGGCGCCACCTGGAGTAAGCGCGCGCGCGCGGGCCGGAACTGCTGTTTAGCGGAACGTGTTTCCACACGAGCACGTTTGACATTTACACGGAGCGGACATGGCGAACCACCTTCGTTTTGTGTCTCGGACTGTCATGGTCCAGAACGGCAATGTTGATGCGGCATATGGCGCTCTCAACAGGTACTGATCACGTGTATTATTATCAATTTTGTATAATAATGTTTATGCTTATATGCAAATTAAGAGATTTCGTCATTAATTTGTTTGCGCGGTGTTGTACAGAACATCGACTACTGTGAGATTACGACCCCCCCTGCTGTGATTGGTACATACACTGGCGAGTCTGCTTTCTGATTGGCCTTTAGCCATTAAGCCCGCCCCCACGTAATTCTTATTTAACCATACTAGGGAAAAATAGGGAGTCGTAATTTCACGGGGAGTGAGATTTTGATACTATCGTCATGTTGTAGGAGTCTCGGTTGTGTTGTTTTTTGTACAAGACAACAGACATTACAACGAATTCACTCATGTTTTATTTATATTTTTACATTTACTCAAATGTTATGCAAATGTTACCTGACTTGCCACAACATCCCAATATAAAACGTCTGTATGCTTTGGTAAATTTCCTGAACACTATTCAAAAAAGTTATATTAAGTTTTTAACTTATTTTACAAAGAAACAAAAGTTTAACTTGCCACGCTATCAGTCAGTTTATTTAATTGTCATCAGCAGGGCTTGAAGTAACTGTAGAGGGCGCAGTCGCACCTCTAGTCTTGTGTTAGATGCGACTTTCAAACCTCCTGCTTTATGATTGTGTGTTTTCAATCTTACAGATGTTATTGTGCATTAATCGTCATGTTTACATTGACTCAGTTAAAAAGCCATAAGACGTAATTTTCCACTATCCTATAATGTCCTATAATAGTTAAATCTCATGTTTTCTACAGAATCTTGTCCTCAGATGGAATAATTGAATCTGTGAAACGTGGAAGATACTATGAGAAACCCTGTCGTAAGCGGCAGAGAGAAAACTACGAGAACTGTAAGAGAATCTATCATGCTGAGATGGCCAGAAAGATATCCTTCATATCCAGAACACAAAGACAAGATCCATGGATGGGATGTTAAAAATGAGAGCAGCTGAGATCAGCCCCAAAGTGAAAAGCTTTGATTTACAAAGATCCAGATTTTATTCAGAATGTCATGACTGACTGACGTTCTGACGTTATTTATCTTTTTGGATGTTGTGTAACTGTTGATTTAACATGTTGGCTATAAACTATTGTATGTTCAATAAAACACTGTCAATTCATGTTTAAGAGTTTTCATTCTACACCATTAGTAGATGAACAGATTCAGTGTAAATAAATATGAATCTCTTATTTGATCAGAAAGCAGATGATATTCTCCCATCTGTACAAAACTAGTTAAATTAGTTGGGCTTTTAACAGTGAATTATGTTCATTTTTCATCATAAACATGAAATACCAGGCAAATTCCCTAGTGGTAACAAGTGTAAAACTGAAGCAAGACATAATGCTAAAACACGTCATATATTTAATATAAAAAATTCATAGAAAGCAACAGTCTAAGCTTATTTTGTTTTGAAACACAAATGTGGAGTCTGTCTACACTGGTTCATATTAATTTTAATTATAACTTTTTGTCCTAATCACTGAAATCTGATAATTTTAACTTTTTGACAAGCACCTTAACCAGTGGTTTGTAAGTTACTGCACCAGTGTTGCTATATTTGGTAGTAAGGATTAACCCGTTTAAGATTAAAACAAACAGATCGAGATATTTCCCTGATCTCATGCAACGTTGTTTAAACTATGGTGTAAAATAAATGTATTTGCATAAAAACTATCCTAGTTGTTTATAAAAGGAGGCTAGTTTTAAAAAAGTGGAGTATGTGTGTTTATGTTGGAGATAATCTTTTGTGTCATAATCTTTAATAATTCAGACACTAAAATCAACAGATTGGAAAAAGGTTGAACTGCACAACATTAGTGAAAGTGAAGAGATTTGCAGTAGGGTGTTATTTTACTGTGCTCAAGGCCTGTGTGTGTGATATATGTTACATGAGGGTTGGGCTGTACAGTGTTCAGCTATAGACGTGCCGCTACTCTAAACAGAAAGAATAAGAACTTTCCATGAGGTCATGTTTACATTTAAAAAGACATGTTACTCCTGTTGGTGATGTGAAATGCAGTTTCTTTCAGTCTCACAGGAGTTCAGCTCAGATATGAGTTACTCCAAAGCCAAAACGTTCCTCAGTTGATCAAAAAGACTGATTAATTCAGAGTGAGTCAAAGTTTCCTCCTAGAACAAATAACATTTTAAGAAGCTTAACTTTAAGAGTGTTTTCATGTAAAAGCATCGTGCATGTTTAACTATAAACATGTTTTAAAGCTGTATTATTGTGTAACCTTCTGACCTCCTTATGTATGTCACAAAATAAACAATGCTTAATTACAAATGTAAAGAAAATCATTGATTAGGAAAGTTCAAAATCACATTGCATATGAACTGAACAATAGTCTGAGCTCAGATGGTGTTCTGTTGCTGTTAATGTGTGCACGGGATGGTCGTCTCTCTGCTGCATCGATAATAACTGTGCAGTGCCTGTGGTAGAATTGTAGGTCTCACTGTAACATCAATGTCAGACATAAACCACACCCATGACTGCTGGGGGGGGGGTCGACATGTGACGTATATTCTGTGTGTATTGACTACATATTAACCTACAGGAGGCCAGAACTGGAGGAAGATGAAGTCAGAAGTATTGCCATTTAACCATATACAGCAGGTGCAATACACGGTGGAATAAAACGTTCCTTCAGGACCATTGTGCCACATAAAATAGAGACTACATAGACAACAGTCAGTAACACCTGACACAGATTAAAGACTGACAAATATGTAGATAGATTAATAAATAAGTCTTAAGTCTGTGCATGCACCAGAAAGGTTATCTCTTTTGACATAGTTTACTGTTAACTCAAACTTTTTATGAGTACCAAAGTATTATTAGACAAATTAGTTGTTAGTCACTGACAATCAGAGTTACCAGACGAGCAAAGCTCAAATGTTGTCAGGTTTAAACACACAAATGATCTTATAACAAATGTTGTCTCATCTGTCTGTCTGGAGAATGTATGTATGAATGTTTATATGCAATATATATGCAAACACATTTATGTTTGTATGTATGAGTAAAAGCACATGCATTGTGCTCCACGAACAAACTGTTCCAGATACAGACAATAAACAACATGAGTAAAACATGTCCTGCTTTTCTGCTCATGACGGCTGCGATAGCCCACACGAGTGCCACGTGCAGGAGGAGGGGCTTGCAAGCGAACGAAACCGACCAATCACGGCTCAGACAGTTTGGGATTGGCTATACTTTTAGACCAACCAGAGACTTCCCCTCGATCCCGTAGCCAATGGGAGCCCGCTGTTGTTTTGGCGTCGGTCCAGCACGTGTAGAGATTCACATGTTGTCCCTCGCTGTAAAGTGAAGAAAGGAAGCGACTGCAAGTCCATTAAACCTCACCAGACGCTTTTATACAATCACATTTAAGCAATAAAACACATGAAACAGCTTTCAGGTGTCTGAGCCTGTGAGATCCTGTCAGCGCCGCCGGGCAACGTTGTGGTTCCGACCCAGAACGATCCAACAACAAGGTAAGAGATGCACGTCATTCCTATAGGCTGTTTTTATAATGATTTCCCACTTAAACGTCAAAATGCTCATTGTAAATGTGTTATTGTTATAAATAACATCATGGTTTGGTTGTTTGAATAAACGATCACATATAACATCATAATAACATCCATACAGAATAAAAACGCGTTTTTCCATTAAAAATGATAGTCAAGCGCATGTTTCTCAGCTGTTGTTATTCCCATGTTGTCAATTTACGTGTGTATCCCAATTTAAGGAATGTGACGTTTGTGTCATATGTAAGGATGTTTTTACGTCACACGTGCATACGTCTCGTGAGCTCATAGTCATCTTAAAGCATTTAATATGTCATTTAATAAAGCGTCAAAACGTTAATACGTGTATCTGTTTAGCTATCAAACACTGCATCTGGTGAAAGTGAATTTGTGTTAATGGAACGGCGTGTTGTGCTGTCTGTCAGTCACGTGCCCTGCAGTGTTGAAATACTACACTGTGGCTGTGTTTCAAAACCCAGCTGCCTGCCTGAACAGCGTTTCCTGGGCCAGCTCACAATGTTCCAATAATGGCCCAAAAATGCTGCCTAGGTAGGCGGCTTGCTGTGTTTTTAGACACAGCCTGAATGCTGACCTTTTACCTAGTGTACAGAACAGTGTGTGCTGCTCTCCAGGGATAGTGTTTTTTTACAGGATAATTACTGTGATTTCTTCGTGATCTTTCTGGCTTCAGTGTTGGAATGTATCCTGAGTTTTTTTCACACTCTTTCCGAGACCATCTGTTCATTCAGTTCTTGCTCATGTTCTGTTTCTTTCTGTACAAATTGTTCCCCATCGTGTTCTCTAGCTTGTCTTCTTGAGAAATCACTTGCTTCGATCAGTTAATCTTAGCCAGCGTTTCTTTAGCGTTAAACGTCAAGCAAACCCGTCATCGGCTTTCTCTCTTTTCATTGGTCTGTCTCAGTAATGCTGTCACCGGGAAGCCCTTCCAAATGGCAAGATGTTTCCTCCACCCCCAGCCTGCTGTACAGTGAGAGTGAGCACACAGAAGATGAGTTTGAGATGTTCTCCTCAGAGGGTGAGGGTACCAAAAGTTCAGGATCATCTCAGGAGAGTGTGAAACAGAGAGCGGTTAGAGATGATGGTGCAGGAAGTCCCTCAACATCTCCAGTCCACACCGATCACAGCTC
>JAZGTK010017787.1:0-12131 GCA_036877625.1 Ambastaia sidthimunki
TTCTGCTATTTTGACAGAGTGTCTTAAGTGCCAGAGATTGAAATGAGTCATTTTACCTCCAAGAGGAGGTGTGTCTGATTTTGTGAGCTAGAAAACATGAAAGACAGAGAGAATTAACATGAAAGGCACCAGTTCTCTTTCTGCTTATTAAGCCTCGTCAGGGTCAGTCAAAACACTGTGTACATGCCTTAACAAGAATCTTTGATGTGTGCCAAAATGACAAGCAGTTATGCCAGGCACTAACTGCACCATTAAACCAAAACCAAAGATAAATGCATCCACCACCTCACGGTCTGGTGCTAACGTACACAGGAGGGTGTGTGAGAGTCTAATACACACTACTTTTATCCTCTCTTGTGTAATTAAATCCTTCAAGCCAGAAGGTGTTATGGGCAGCTGTGAAACTTTTTATAGCCAAGATGCGGAACGATTAAAACAGGGTTTTAGCTTAAAAAATGTACTGTTGAATCAAACATTGAGACGTGGCTGATTCAGGTTGAAGCTTGTTGACGGGTTGAACTTTTTAGCTTGTTTATAATTGTTAGTGTTAGATCAATTTAAAGACTAAAGCAAAATATTGAGGTGTGCTCCTGTACTTAAGTTGCTAGAACAATTTTAAGTAGCATTTAGTTTTATGTAACTGGACAGATGCAAACCCTTTAAAATAGATAGTAAATATAAATTTAAAATAAGATAGTAAATAAACAGGATTTAAGTCATATTTGCTTTATTATATAGATTGCTTATTTAGCTTTAACCAAGGTCAAATCTGCAGATAAACACACTGCAATGTGACATTACCCCATATCCATCAAAGCACACGAGAGCTCTTCTTGTACAGAACTCCTGGTTTGACCTTCAGACATCCACCAGCCCTGAAACAATCTCAAAGCTCATGTTTTCCTTGTTTTGTTTCACTGTTTACACATTTGTGCTATTGTTAATAATCCATGATCATCTCGGGACAGCTGGACCTGCAGATCCTGTTTACCTGATGTGCAAGGGTTTGTGTTAAGACCCCAGGCGGAATCATTAATTCAGGATTGGAATTGATTAGCGCCTCCACTCTCCGTGACTCCAGCCGGAACATGACTGAAATCACAAACATCTCATGCCTGCTTTAACCACCCCGCTGTCTTCCTGCAATCCAGCAGTGACATTTTCCTCTCTACAGAGCGTTTGTTTTTTCTTTTTTTGGCATTTTTAGATGAGTCCCTTCGCTCACAGTGTTTGTATTAGAGACGGATGGTAGTAGATTTGATTTATGGGGTCTTTTAAGTCACGTCTCTTATCTGTAAGGTGCAGAAGATTCTATGCAGCAGGTTGTACTGCAGGAGTAATTTTTTTAGAGATCACCTGACTACTATATTTGGCCGCATGTTAGGAAAGCAGTTTTTGGCTTAAACCGGTTATTAAGAGGGTCTCAAATATAATGGAATAGAGTAACTGTCTGTATTCACCGTTTATGATTAAAATGATTTGCATGTTTATGGTTAATTTTGCAGATCAGAGATTTTGTTCATTAGTGTATGAATGTGTAAAGCACTGATTTGTGGTAAGGTTTGTTCTAAATAGTTAAGAATAGCATACTGTCATAGCAGATTTAATATTTTTGCAGTAAACGGTTTGTGTAATGTTCACAGGATGTTTTTTGCATGCATTGAATAACCAGATAACAAAATTATCGGAAGATTAAAGGTAGGGTAGGCAATTTCAGAGAGGCTAGCAATAGCAACCTAGCTTTCAAAGCATAAGACCCACCCTCCCTTCAGAGCGATCTCCAAAGCCACTCCTCCTCCAATAGTTCACAGAGGTAAGCAAACACATAGTTTGACAGGCAAGTGGAACATCCAATCATTGCATTCAGATCGTATGCAATTATTGGACAAACATTTTTATGGTCCTATGCCTTTCACAGAATATATATAAAAGATTAAATATATTCAGACCACTATACTTAGTGATTTCTATCAGGATGTGAAGAGAGTTTCAACCAGAATAACAAAAATGTTTTGGAAAAGGTCACCTTCCCTGCCTTTAAGTTACCCATCACTTGTTTTGACAGCTTTGTCCTTTTCTCAGGTGCTGAGGATGTGGTGATGGCCTTCTCAAGATCAGAGGCAGAGGACAGGAGACAGTGACCTCTCGCCAGGTCACTACAGATGAATACCACACAACACTGTCGATGGAGAGGGCGGGGCCTGAGATGGGAAAGGGGCGGGGCTTAGTTGTGCGCTTATTGCCACACTTCCCTTCTCTTTCTCATTTTCTCCTCTTCCTCACTAACTGTTACACTATCAGGGCCCGCGGTCTCAATATCTGATGACTTACTACAGCAGACGGGTCAGAAAGAGCTCCCGCCGGTAACCATTCGCTTTTGGTGTTTTTAGGATTTTTTTGTTTTGCTTTATTTTCTGTTGCCTCGTGCTTCAGAAAGTGACGTTTCGTTTTTGTTCCCATGAGAGACTGGACGGACCAAGAGCGTCATTTTTCTGGTCAAACCAAGAAAGAATTGAAATCTTCTTATGGGATACGTTAGTAGAGTTTAATTTAGTCGTTTTTTGTTTTAATTGTCCCCAAGATTCTTGCAGGATGGTTTTGTCTGTTTTTATTTTCAGGGTTTTTGTTTGTCAGTTGTTTAATAGTTGTTTACATCGTAATTTGATCAGAATAACATTGTTTTTGTCGTGGAGGAATCAAGGCCGTACGTAAGCACACACTCACAGAATGTTATACTACAAACCAACTGATGTGTCATGATTTCTCTTTTGGATGTTTGGATCCTTGTGAAATTTCTTTTTTTTTGTACAGAATCAGAAAAAAGTAGAAAAGTGAATGAATTGTGCCAATTGTGTTTTTATGTAAAACATTTTTAAAGGTATCTAATGAATGTCTTAGGTCCTTATTTATTTTTCCAATGTCTTAAAGTTTAAACATACATAAACCCCACCCCTCCAGTACATTTTTTTACCTCCAAATTTGTAACGGCTTGTTTTGATTTTAAAAAAAATGTAGAAACCATTGAAACCAGGGTTTTTCAAACACGTCACGTGGAAGAAGTCTCCGCCCTTAGGGTCTTTATATATTGTGCCATGCTCTGACACAATTGTGTGTCGCAGTATTTTTAACAATATGATTCACTGGTGCTGGTGAAAGACAACTTTAGCTATTCTAATTGAACTCAACACTGAATTCTTGTGGTAATTAAAAGAACTTGAAACACTGCCCTCAATAACAAAACCATTAAAAATCAACATTTTACTTTTAACAATTTAATTAAATTGAATATTTTTGTCTTTTTTTGGCCTCTGACCTTTTTGATGACATTACTTCATGTTCAGTATTTAATGTTTTGTTCACTTGCTTAACATTATTATGGTATTTTGATGTTTTGAAATGACGCATGCCTGTCTTGAGGTCTATGGTGTATGTCAGGTAGCTCTGTGACGCTCGTGAGAGCCTAGCAGCATTAAACATCAATATAAACCTCGTTTTATTCTGTGTACGTTTTCTTGATCGTTTGACAAAGAATGGCTTTTATAGTTCCTGCTAATTTTCTCTCAGCAATAAGTATCTGATTCAATGTCTTCAGTCTACATGGCCAAACCGCCTCATTTTCTCAACCATAACAGCAAAATGCAGCTGAACGCTTTTAACTTTTAAAGCCATTGTTACGTTTCCTACCATTCAGCAACATACAAACGTGTCTTAACCGCTGTCATCAGTTTTGATTTATGGCCCTTTTGGCCGTCCATACACATGAATGTCACTATGTCTGAGTTCATGTTTGGTCTGATTTCACTGCATGTTGTCCCTGTTCCCTCAAGCTGTTAAATTTAATGTGAATTACTTTTTTATTGTTTTAAAATACAATTAAGTAGTTGTTTAATGCTGTCGAATTCGTCCCTCGACTTAAATGCGTCCCAAATCTTTACCAGCCGAATCATTAAAAGAGTTTAAAACGGCCTTTTGTTTGGGATGTTTCTGTGTTTGGTGAAATTTATGAAATCATGACGTATTAAAGACTACAGTGTTCCAAACCTTCTGTCGGTGTGATAAAAACAGCGAGCCAGAGAGAGATTGCGTTGTGCCAAGCTGCTCATAATAAGGGCATATTTTGCCTCTTTCTGGAAGGCTCTGCAGTGCATTCTATTCTATTCATGATAAGATACCGACTCAAAAACAGGAATGTGTGTAAACATGATAAAGGAAGGACATTTTAAAAGATGGTCGATGAGTAAAAATGATTTGAAATGTAAGTGAAAACATTATAGATTGTTGTGCCGTCATAGCGATTATATTGTATTGTTGAATGTCTTTAGAAATGTAAAAATAGTTGCTGACCTAAATCTGGCCTTTTTTCCTGCTGGAATAACCATTTGGTATTTAAATGGCCAATGGAATTTGTAATATACTTTTATTGTAGTGTATACATACACTATATACATACAGTGGAACATATAATTCATTTGTAAATAATTACATTCTTGTTTCGAAAGTAAAATAGGTCACACTTTTATTCACAATAATTACAGTAAGCTGAGACTTTGTTCTTGAGTGTGTTTAGAACCCAACCCATCCTAAACAGCGGTAATTTACAGTAGAGTACAGTAAAGTACAGTACAGGCTGCTGGTAACTGCAGAATGCAGTCGGTTTCATTCTGATTACATGAATTCCCAATATAATAACCAACATCTGTTCACTGTTTCTCCCGCCATCTTTCACAGATGGTCAGATCTGGTGATTTAGGGGGCTGGCTGTGGCCTCGAAGCACCAGCTGCTTTGGAATTTAAATGGGTGTGAATCGTCCTCAAACTGATCACCATTTCAAGAGCATGACACCGAGACATGAGCGCACCCATCCTACCCAGATAACAGTTATAGGTTGTAAGAACATTTCCCTAACGTTTCCATTAGGTAACAAAATTGTTAAAAATGTTAGTTTTGATGTTCTAGAAACGTTTTAAACATCCGGGTTTCTAGATGTATTCATGTTATTGCTTGGTTATGAGAACGTTATTTTTTTATTCTGTATTTTTTTTCACTAACATTTCTGTAAGTTTCACTAACATTTTTTACATGTATATAATGTTAAAATATGTAATGTTGATATAATGTTAAAAAACTTTCCACTAATGTGATAGCAAGAACTTTTCGATAACTTTGAGAGAACTTTTACAGAACGCTAGCCAACGTTCCCTGTTAGCGGGGTAGATCTATCAGACATGTACCCCTGGTCTTTATCTGCCCGAAAAGTATCAATACTTGCATGTGTCTCAGATCTGTGACTGATGAAGCTTCCTGCCCTAAGACGTAACTTAAATATTTATGTCTGTTTAGAGAAAGTTGGCTGAAGGTTCGAAGCATGCTGTATTCTCGGACGGGTGCCCGGCCTTTTGGCTGACTTGAAAAGCTGTTCTGATACCGTCTGAAGAGATATGAGTGCAAAATAAGGGTCATGATGTGTCTGCACAGTTGTAGCAGCCCGACAGAATCTATAACCATCTCTTTTTCTGAACCTGTGCCAGACTGCAACTGTCCTCATCACTGCATGTTATGTAACACTGTGTCCCAAAACAAGATGACGCCGAGCAATTTTGTCCAACATTGAGTGCTTGCATTTTATTTTTTCACAGGATTAGAAGTACACACCACCAACGACCATGTTGTTAATGACAAATTGTACAGAAAAAAAGAATCGCACCTTACGTCTTCTTAAATATCTTCTTAAAATTATGCTTAAGAATGAAAACTTGTAGGTCACTGCGTAATGGGGTCTTATTAGAGTAAGATGAATATCTGCCCACTCGAAGAGCAGACGTATAACAAGCTTGTGTGAAGATCAAGATTCAACTTGTTGACTGAACTTTCTCCCTCAGGCAATGATATCTCAGCTCAATTCAAAGATGCTTTCAGACTGATGCAAAACATGCTCAGACTGCTTTAGACCTCAGTATGCATATAAACATTAATTATAGAATCAAGTCTATTTTAATGCGTGTTAGCGTTACTTGTGTATTTCTAAACATTGAACATATATTTTTAGCTAATACATATAAAATTAAAGTATTCCTTATTTGGAGAATGTAAATGTTTTATAATGAATTAAACGATATACAGAATAAAAGTGTTCTTTGAAGTCATATTGGAGTCATTTTCTGTGTTACAGTTTTATGCATTATAATGCATGTGTGCAATTAGCTGAGACAAATGCTTGAAATATCCATATATAGAAAAAACATGCAAATTATTTTCATGGCTAAATGTCAATACATAAATACAAAGGCTGATCTTTGGCTGGAATTTTGTAATATGATAATAAATGAAAGTAAATCCCAGGCTTTCTGTGATGTTTTAAACACTGCTGCTCTTAAACCCTGTCCGCCTCTTCATGGTTTTTGGCTGTATACTTCACTGAGTTGTTTGATATTACTGACTCACATGTGGGTGGAGAGCCACTGTTCTTTCAATCTGGCCCTCTGCTGAGGCTTCTGTCCTGAAACTGAGTACCCACAATTCAAAGCATGATGATTAATCCTGATGCTCCTCATCTCACTTATCCAAAGATGTCCACATCCGTTCGTCCGGGATCACAAAGAGGACATTAGCCTGACCATCTGCTGCCCAAGTTTGTTCCTTCAAGAATTAAAAGAAAAGCTTAACAGTTTCACATAAGCACTGTGTGTTTAATTTACTTTCTGATTGTAAGTTTTCTTTGTTGTTACTTACTTCATTTGTTTGTTTAATTTAAAGCTACAATCTGTAACTTTTTGGGGTTGAAACTGAACATAAATCAACAAATTTGCAAAAGTAAATTTTTAATAGTTTATAATTTAAGATGATGGCTCAGATTTTGCAGGAAATGTCAGTATGGATTCATTTGACTTGAACTTGGAAAGTATGTAAAGTAACCTGCAATTTTATATTTTAAACAGAGATGGCGACAGTGAGGCAAATGTTACAGACTGCAGCTTTAATTGACGTTTTCACACTACATTTAAGACAGTATATATATATTAAGAGAGTGTACCTATTATTTTGGAGTGTAGGCAATTTTACAGCTGTCACACACAAGGCAAACCTGAAATGCTGTTTCAGGTTTATTTGAACAAAATCCTATTTATAGGTTTACTATATTAAAAGCAATGAAATGTTCAGCCTCGCAGGTCCATCATTTTCTGGTATATTTAAAATGAGACCTGTCCACCTTCTCACACACCTGCTTTGGCCATCAGGATGTCTTCCACCTCCGCTGGAGTTTTGACACATGCGTGGGAAAATGAGGATACCTTTGGAAAACCGGGAAAAACAACGGATGGGATACAGTTTTATTGCCCACATAGGTGATATAAAATAAAACTTTTCCTTCCTTTGAAACCATTTATATCAGTTGCATTGCTTATACAGAATAACAGACTGCTGTTGGTCAGGGCAGGTACAACTCATTTCGCTGGTCTCTGTGGTTACCATGGGAACAGCGCATGGCATGCTAATTATGGAGCGGTCAGACTGCAACCGAAGGTGCATGTTTTATTAACCTACATTTCTGCCCCAGGAATTCCACAGAGGCAGTTTTGGTTGATCAGTAATGGTTGTTGATTAGGACGAGCCAATAGGTGTTACTGTACAGCTGTTGCTATTGATTATATTGCTAACTGGCTATATTGTAAAATCAAATATGTGTTACCGGACAATATTTAGTTTAATTTTTGGATTCAATGTCTTGCAACCAATCATAATTGCTTTGGGGGGAATGCTGAATAAGTCGTTTACAATATCAAAAAATTGACCAGAGAGACATAAAGGCAGACCAGAAAGCATCTAATATTGCATCCATTTATAGCGTTAGTTTTGTTTGTTTGTTTGTATTAGATGTGTTGGCAGTATTGTACAGTATTACCAAATTTCTGTATTTGCACAGAAAGTGTGTTTAGATAACCTTTCTGCATGCTAGTGATCTCGTGACGGTCTCATATGTGAAGACAAAGTGCTTTTTGTTGTCAAAAAAGCCTGTGTTAAATGTCTTATTAGTACATTAAAAAGACTCCAGAGCGTGTCATCCTGATACACTGATTAAAAACTGCTTATATTAGCTGAACTGGGATCAGCACATGCTGTATTTTCAACCTAATACACATCATGCTTGTCTAACAGGTTGAGCTGACCTTAGATCAGCTGCGGTTGTTGTAGGAGACAGTTAATTAGGTCTCAAATGCGATGCTGGCGAGGGCAGGACGGGCATGCGGTGACTCAGCACAGCCTGCCACAGCATCCATCACTCGACAGACAAACGCGGGTGAACCTGCTGTTCTTTTGACTCCTGGCTGATGGTCTCCAGCTGAGCACAGCCGCAGAGCAGCTGAATTAAATCTGACAGCTTCCTCCACTCTCGCAATCCCGTGTCATAGATGTTTTTGGCATCGGATGAGAACAGCCTCTTTGATTCCTCGTTGCGTGTAATTTGAATCATGTTATGGCCCGCGCATCACAGCGGCTATAAATAACACGTCTGGGATGAAAGTGGTGTATGAATAATACATCCAGCCATGTGAGTCTTTTCCTGTGAGTAAATAAAGGAGATTCTTTGCCAGGTGACCATTAGTAGTGTTTTCTTATAGCTTAGTATTATGAGACAAAGTTCAGGCTGTCTGTCGAACCCTGGAAGGGAATTAGACAACGCGATTCATCGCTTTAGGTTTCTAGATGGTGCACTAAACTGGAGAGATTTAATATGTCCCAGTGCACTGCTGGCATAAAGCTGCAGATGTAAATGACTGCTGTGTCTCACCAGGGGTTATTTCTGTACTTTTGTACCACAACTGTCCTTCCTGACTCTATAAATAAAGACAGTATGTTCTTGTTCTCTTTGTGAAGAGCAACATCAACAATATATACTCATCGTTTTATATATATATATACTCATGTATGAGCCATATTTGTGATTTGTGATATATCAGCTCAGATATAAATATTCATGCAAACACTTGTGGCCAAAGGTGTATACATACATGTGTTACCTGGGAATCGAACCCACAACCTTTGCACTACTAACTAACAAAATCCTTACCAACTGAGCAACAGGAACACAGTACATATATACTTGTACATACAGTCCCTGGGAATCGAACCCGTAACTTCCACTGCTCAGTCTAAGTAAACAGTTTATCTACAAGAACATGTTTAATCATTAAGCCTCTGCCAAAACAATTTTTTTGTCATCTTAATTTGGAAATTAAAATGACGCCACCAGTGTTTTTCAACAGAGTCCATTAACATAGTTTTCCGGTTTTTCCAGAAGTCTGACACCTGTGGTTAAACCCTTGAAGGGATGCTGCTGCATAACTTGGGGATAATTTTGAACCTGGCATGTTATGCTTAGCTATGCTACACTATATACGTACCGTCCGCCTCCATTGACTTGTGGATAGTTTTCATAGTACCCAGATCCACAAATACTAAACTTAAAATTAGATAGCAGCTGTTCTCACAGTATCTTATCCTACGACAGATTCCCAAAATACCTCTGTGCTTGTGGAAGAGTGTTACAGGAGATATTCTGAGACAGGGTCATTCTGGAAAGGTTTGTTCACTCTTCCCAGCAGTGAGGCAGCGTCGGTCTGATGGGAAAGAAATAATGACATTTTAATGAAACAGACTAGTTATGGTGAACTGTTAGATGCTCTAATGGTTTCCTGTGGCTGTAAGACTCAGTATTGTCACTGAAAAAAATACATCTGATGTCATTCTGATATGTAGATTGTTACTTGGGACACTACATGAAGAATACAACATTGTTTTGTGTGTTTATATCGTAATTAGAAACAAAGTTTGACAAATCAAACTAAATTTCTTTAGGTGGGTGTTTCTTGGACTTTTTAGGCCATGTGAAGTTTTAAAAAATAAACTTCTAAAGTTTTGTTTTTTCAACTTCTGGCTAGTTTATTTAACTTATCCACCAACAACATCCCACAGTGTACGTGCTCAGAAGAAACAGTCTTTTTTGTGAACATTTTTAAGAAATGCCATGAACATTTAACCAACAAACAAGATTCTGATAGTCGTAATTTTAACATATAAGTAATAAAAATAGGTACAACAGATGAAAAGCAGGCAGTAACTAAAGCATTTTGGATGTGATTTATATAGAATAACTTTGACATATAAGTGCTAATGGCCTGAGCTCTTCGGTGTGAGCGAATGTTTTTCTTTGTTTCAGGCAGGGAAGTGTTTTCTCACCTGGCACTGTGCTGACAGCCTCATATGAATCACTCTGGTTTATTCTGCTGACACTGCAGGTGTACAGAAGCCCAGAATTCAATATGCCGAGAGAAGCTACCGGTGCTGAGGAGGATCAATAATTGAAAGGTCACAGTGTAGCTGATGTGCTACTGCTGAGCTATATGAGAAGCTGTGTGTGTGTGTGTGTGTGTGTGTGTGTAGCATTGTGACACAGATAAGGTGTTACTATTGCTGTATATATATCTTAAGGGTGGTTAGATGATGCATTGCAGTGTTTTTAATCTGAAAAGATGCTGTTGTTATTTGTACTATTATCTCTCATTCTCTCTTGTTGGTTAGCCAGTGTGCTCACTTGTCATAAGCAGTCTTGATAAACAACATAATATACCACAGATTCATTCTCTAGGCAGTTTATAGTGAGATTAATTTTCTTCTTTCTTTTCAAGATAACAGTGAGCCTCAGTGAAAGACTCTGCAGAAGAAACTGGCAGTAAAATCAGTGTTTTTGTTTATTGTGAAGCTTTTGAAAGTTCTTTCTGTGATTGTTCCAACTTGCTACTGATTTATCTGCAGGCAGAACATTTTACTGGATTATACAGTCACCATCTTTATTGATAAACCCTTCACTAAATCAAACCTCAGCCATATTACTGTCTCATTGCCATCAGGGAGAAGCCCTCTGTCCCCTCCACAGGAAACTGTAATAAATCTAACCACCCTCTTTCCCCACAGCCACCTTCAGCTTCACCCACGCTCAATATAAGCACGACAGAAAGATGACAGGGGTGCATATCCACAGCTGTGACCGGCAGCAGGTTTTCTCATATATTTCTAGTAAATATTATAACAGGAAATTTTGGTCTGCCTCCCCTTACAAAATAGAAGTGTGCTATTAGTATATTTAAAATATATAAGTATACTTTCAGTCTATTTTTTATGTAGTTTTCAGGAAAACACAAATGTAAATATAGTTGTATTCAATTTTACTACTGTTACACTTAAACTATACTTCAAAAATGAATTTGAAGTGTTCTGCTGTTTTGTAAGGGTCCTAAACTTTACACTTCTTGACCCATTTATGCTACAGATGATAATTTAAGTGTGTAGTTGTTTTTCTTTCATGGTTTGTGCTGGTTTCATGCCAGAGTTGCAGTGACCCTGACAGTAGCACCGCCCAGCTAGAGTAACAGGCTCTCACCCGTGAAGGTTTTCGGGTCACCTTTAGGATCTATTAAAAGTGTCCTGTGGGATGCCTGTCTGCAGGTGACTGATGGAGTCTGTGTGGTTGTGTGAGCATGTGATGACAGGAAGTCTTACTCTTTCTCTGCTCTGTGTCGGGAGGCTGTAGGACATGATCCAGCATGTTGGCACTGAACGTTTGTGTTGGTCAAAGATCAGTGTGTGTTTTAAACTCAACTGGCTGTGACCACATTGTACATCTGGGACTTAAAATTGATTAAACTTGGAAATATACAGAAATTCGGGGGGATTTTAAATGTACATAAATTGTTTCCTCTTAAATTAAAGGGATAGTTCACTCAAAAATCGACTTATCCTCATGTCACTGTAAACCAATATGACTAAAGAAGGATTTTCATTTTTGGCTGAACTATCCCTTTAAATCTTTTACTTAAATTATGCTTATAGCGTCATTTGTAATGGAACACTTTGCATTAAATTATAAAAGAAAGCAAAATCAATGCATTTTTTATAACCTTATATCTGTATTTCTATCTGATGTGTGTCTTAGGTTTTCAATGGTTAAATTCTCTACGTATTGTTAAATAGAGGCGTTTGTGTGAGACGGTAGATGTTCTTGCCAGTCATTAATAAACAAGTCAGAGCACATTATAAGATATCAGGGCAGGTCCAATGTAGGTCATACTCCAGT
>JAZGTK010017788.1:0-12131 GCA_036877625.1 Ambastaia sidthimunki
CAGGGTAAGTCCTTGGTAAAATAATGACTCTTGCCCATGTTATCTCTTCCAGAATATGAGTCAGGCTGTGGGTAATGAATGCCACAACATCTGGTCGCCTCCAAACCAGAAATATTTAAGGATATTGACAATGTTTTTTCTAATAATTATTGATATGCTACAATTCTTTGAAACAGCAGCACATTAACACAAATGTATATGCATGCAGGATTTTCTGCTTGTTAAACAGAGACAAGCCGTTTGCAGCTCATTACAATACTAATTGTCAAACTCCTGTGTATGTGGTAGGCCAAATAGAAATAAATATTGTATTATGTGAAGACCTTTACAAGATACATAATAAAACATTGTGTTATGCCAGTAAACTTGTTTTGACATAAGTAGCAACTGTATACAGTATACTAGTGAAAATAGAGGTAATTTGCTGGTCATTTCACCTAGTTCATTTGTGTTTAAAAGTGCACAGAGCAAATGGGACAAATCAGGCAAGTTATTTGTTAATTTCTATTTAGTGGTTGGGGTAATTGTTCTGCCCTCTCAATTACACAGAGCAATATAAAATAACCACAAAATAATATGATAATCAGTGACATCATCACTTTGAGGTATTATATCTATATCAGAATGTATGCCTAAAAATGTATGATCACAGATTTTTGAAGATGAGATTATTAGATTTTTAATTGTTAGTAAGATGTATAAGACATCATTCCCTCTGTGTCAAATTATTAAGAATGACACAATTGAAAAGAGTTCAGCTTTTAAAAGCACCAGTTCTCTTTTATTCCGCTGTGCTGGGTTCAGAAATACTTGAAAATGAGTGTATCTTGTATAAATGGCCTCTTGGACTACTAGGCTTCTGTATATTTTCACTTGGATCTGGATCATTTTGGCCTCATTAAGGATTAAAACCTGGTGGAATCTTGTTATGTAAATGTGCTAATCATGACAGGTCAGCGCTATAATAATTCACACCATGGTGGCAGACATATTTATGACCGTACTGGTATTGTTTCGTTATTGCTTTGTGTGTATAAAATTCAGGAGCCAACAAAGGAAATGGAGTGGAGAGAATTCCATGCCAAATGTCTGCAGAGAAGCACTGCTTCTGGCCATGTGTTTAGCTTTAAGGAGATGTTTGTCTTAGGACAGAGCTTTCTTGTTGCATCTCTCCACAGTCACTCACGTATGGTCCAAATAGACCAAAAATGCTGTTAAAGAGTCCTGATATCATCAGGACTGATGTAACTGAGTAACTAATGTCACAAGGCAACTGATATCATCGTCATTGTCTCCATTTTCTGTACTCCCTTGTCCATAATTGTTGAAAGAAATGGTTAAAAGTACAGTGGAAAATGCATGAAAACTACAAAGACACAAAATGAGGAAAACAGATTAGTGAGGGAGAGGCAAAAAAACACTTTTTGCAATGGGACAACGGGGAGATATTATCAGTGTTTTAATATATGCTGTTAAAAGACCTTTTCAGATTTGTCATATATAATGAAACAAAAGTGTTTACAGGCAGGGTAGATAATTGTTTCCAGAAACCGTTTTTGTTATGCTAAATGAATTTTTTTTCACATTCTGATAGCAATCACTAAGTAAAGTAGTCTAAATATATTTTTTTATAAATTTATACATTCTGTGGAAGAATGTGCAGGATCATAAAATGTTCATCCAATCAATACAATCAGTCTCATTGCAATGATAAGATGTCCTACTTGCCAATCAAATGTGTTGGAGGAGGTGTGGTATTGAAGAGCACTTTAAAAGGAGGGTGGGATACAGTGGTGGCTGGTGCTAAAAAATTTTGGGGGGGCGCAAACAACTGAGAAAAAAAAATAATAAATAAAACTGTTAAGCCCCGAGTGTAGCCGCGACCACGATCACTTGACTGCTGCTGAATTTGCAAGTACGGTCGATCTGGTCCAAAATCCTTGACCCTTTTTTTCTTCATCCAAAGCCTCGCGGACAGGTATATTTGTAAAGATAAAGACCGAATTTTCTTTCATCTTGAGATGCGCTTGCTTCCACTCTCATCAGTACTTGTCAGTCAACTGACGCACAGCTGCTGAGCTCGTTCAGAGGGCCATTAAGAACGGTCCAATCACATGAGGCCAAACATATAAAAACAATATTGATTCGCTCTAACAACAAAAGGCAGAGCGCTGCGCCCCAAGGACAATTTAAAATAAGCCAATTAGAGCTTAGCCTCAGATCACATGCTTTCCAGAAGTTCGTGCACCTACATAGACACTCATTAGTCCGGCGCCCCGCAAACACATGTGAAAGAAATATAGTTTCGATTTTTTTTATTTTCAATAAATGATAATATGACTAACTGTAAAATACTATGATTAAGTGATTTTATTTAGTTAATATTTGCGATATATATTTAACTTATTGTTTACATGTTAAAGGAGGCTAACTTCAGGGGGGGGCGGCGCCCCAGCGCCCCCTATTGACCGGCCGCCACTGGTGGGATAGCATTTCTTGTTTTGATAGGATGTTGGTACATATCAATCTGAACCACTATTGTGTACTCTGTAATGAATCAATGTAATGAAGTCACCTGACCAATTGGCAAAGCCTGGTCATGTCTTTTAGATTTAGAAAAACGTACCACCACAAGTGGAGTAGATTTTGCCATGTAGTCTTAACATAATACTCAACAAGGTTGAATATTTAATACTTTTTGCTTAATTAGGAAGTCAATTATCAATCCAGTCATTTGAGATCTGTGCCACTAAGAATCGACAGTTTCACAAATGCGTTGTAAATCCCTGAGAAAGATCTTCTGGTATATTATTTAATTTTTTTCTGTGTGTGTGATGGGTTCCACAGGACTCAAAGACTACCATTACAGGCAGATGGAATATTCTGGAAAATGTCTCAGATTACAACTGTAACCCCAGTTCCCTAAGAGAGATGAACGAGACATTGCATCAATAGCTGATGCTATTGGGAATCCCTTTCTCTGATTTTTCCTGAAATCCTTTTGAATTACAGCATTGAAAAACACTGGCCAATGTTGTCTAATTATGTTAATCTAATGCAAATTCTGACAGGGTTTCTGACCTGTATATAATGCGCTGCATGGTGACATTACCTCAGAATCTTTGGACTGTACAAATAGAACAGCTGATCTGAGCAGTGAACACGTCAGCTTACGCAATGTCTCTCAGGGAACCGAGATTATGATAGTATCCGGAGATATTCTCTTTCCAGAACGGTTCACTTGACATTGCGTCAATAGCTGATGCTATAGGGAATTGTATACAATCCCACCAATCACAATCCCAGCCAATTAGTGCATCTGCTATGAAAGTTCACAAATCATAGGCACAAACGGGGTCACATCATATTAGACAAATATCTCTGCTTTGATTTCCATGAACTTCCATGACTTGCAAGGTAAACCAATTTAAAGTACCAGTATACCAGTCCCATTCACACATAATCTTATGGTGATTTGCCAGTAATTTACCATTAAAGACATGTGTGAAATGGGCTTTTCTGTAGGCCTCCTTGATGTCAAAAAGAGAGAGCCACAGGTGGCCATAGAGCACAACCATAAAACCAATTAAACGACTGATGGCTTAGGCCGTGCAATTATATGCCATCAATGCAAAGACTGTTGCTGCACATAGATCCTTAAATGCCTCCAGGTCCGCAGCACAGCTATCATATGGAGGGCAGATGCCATCTCACCAGAGCAGCAGAAAGCCTTGTCTGCAGGGTTGAGCAGTGAGTCGACAGTGCTTTGGCACCATGATCCGCAACGAGTGTGGCAAAGGAGGGGCACAGGTGTGCAGAAACAGCTTTGATGGGGGGTATGCGTGCATAACGGTGGCTTCTGTCCTATCCACTAGAGAGAACATGGGTGGACCTGAAGCATGGACAAACACCAATTGGGGCGCAGACCATGGTTTTAATGAACATCAGGAAAGAATGATGCCATCCTCTTCAAATCAGCTGCAGGGCTTTGTGGCCGGATTGGAGTCGAGATGCTCCCGCCCCGAATCCAACTACATTATCAACACATTAGGAAACAGCTTCTGCTGCTACTGTTGAGGGACGAAGCCTTTCATTAGCAAAGATAACAGGACTGAGGTGGCAATAAAAGACGTTGGCTCAGAACCAAGTCGTTGCCATCACCCTGAGGAAATCAAATAATCCGTAAGTGAAGGAGAAATATTCTGAGGTGATAATTATAACTCCCGTGAGTCTGGACCAATTTTAGGCCGGTTCTGTCAACTCTCAGACAGTCCCAGAGGAGCTTTCTCATTACAGTCCCTCACATTTATTGCAATTTTAGAATTCCAGCCAGTTGATAATAATAAAAAAATGTATTATTAAAAAACTATTATTATTATTATTATAACTATTATTATTATTACTAAAATTTCAAAATCAAGTATGGGTGGTAGATCCTTTTCATACTTTGTGTTCAAACTCTTGAACATTTTTCTCAGTGTTGTCTGGGAGGCATGTACACTCAGGCATGTCAGTTTAAATCTAAATTAAACACTCATCTCTTTAATCTAGTCTACACATAGATTTATGGCTCAAATCCCTTAAGGAATTGTTAAGCAGCATTAATTGAGTAAACCGAACCGGGGACACTTCTCATAAGAATATGAGCTCCTTTGTAGGTCCAGAGCCTTTCCCATCTACATATCTACACATCATTGTAGTTTTGGTTCCTTGCCACTGTCAACCTATAGGCTTGGTTGTTCTCTTGCTTGAGACTGTTGTACCACCCCTGTTTGGACTGTCTGTTTGGTTTGTCCCATGTATGCCCATATTTGGATTTCCTGTGCTTCTTATGTCTAATTAGTCTCACCTGTCTGTAATTAGTCTTTGATGTGTTCCTGCTGTGTTCCTGCTGTGTTCCGTGGATTATCTTTATTAAATACTTTGATTTGAATTCTATGTTGTTTCATGCCTGCTTTTGAGAGCGCCTCACGACAACTGTTTACATTTAGCATGGCTTAGGGTTTTGTAAATTGTTAATAGTCAACTAAAATAATTAACTAAACTGAATTGATGGTCATCTAGGTGCTTAGTCACTTAGAAAGTAATTGTGCTTTTGTGTTTTTGCAGATTTGAAAAATGTACTTTGAAACCAGAATTCATAAGTTTTATTTCATTAAATAGTTTGGAACAATATAAGGCTAAGTAATTTACAATTTGCAATCTGGTTATCATTTAATTATAAAAAATTTGAAATTGTGATAGCTAGTAATTTTGGGAGCATCTAAAATATTTTAAAGATTTTACAGATAGTATGAGTGCCTTCTTTATTTGTGTAATGTTTTCTGTGTCACCCCAGAGTAAATATTGGCTCTTGTCTAGCTGCCCCTATAAAAAAAATCCTGACTCCGCCCCAGCTGTCAGGTTTGTTTTTCCCGGGAAATGTCAGTTTGAATTGTGGTTACGTCATGTCTGTAAACAAAAAGATGATTCGGCTACTAAATTGCATATGTGAATGGTGGAATGCGAGTAGCTTGTTCCTACATCAGTTGTTTATGATTTAAACTTGTTATCCACATTAAAAAAATAATTTCACAAGCAACCTAAAATTTTTGAACAGAGATGGTGAAACAGCAGCAAAAGTTAAAGATTGTACTTTGAAGTATAGTAAATTATAGTCACATAATACAACCTTTCTGTAATACAAAACATCTTATTCAAGAAATCAAGTTGGTCTGCAATATTATTTGTTATATTATATAGTAGCACCTAAATTGTGTCTTAGTGGCCATTTACACCGAAACTAAGGCTGGTGCAAGCTGCCCTTGGAGTATAAGAGTAACTTTGTTAGTGCATTGATTATGCCAGTACTCTTAGTAGCACATAAAGATGAGAGAGCCATTAGATGGTTGATCATTTGCCGGGCCTACCGTGGTGTTGCGTGGACAATCTGCACTGGAAAAATTAGCCCCTGCAGAACTGCCAGAGCAGTCGTCATGGCCCAGTCTGCATGCACTGCCTGAGGTCATGCCACTGTACTAGATGTATGAAATGTATCAGTTTCACATGGCAGAAATGAAAACCCACATTGTACTATTTGAGACTGACCACCTACTGAGAGAAGAGGCAGCTACATTGGCTACATCTCTGAGCTGGAGGAGAAGAACTGAGAGAGAAATTGTCCAATTCCAGTCAACCCCTAAGTATTTTGGATCAGATGTTGCCTCTGTTTATTTAAATTTCAAGTCAAATACATCTGTTTCAGAAATCATATTATCTTAGAGTAAGGTTTCCAAATCACTATCACTTACATGAGGTTATCCAACAATTTTGGCATCCTTAAATAGTAACAGGACTCCCCTAAACAAAAGGAATGCCTTATGAATGTCTGTGACTGTGCGCACTCAACCAAAATCTTTCTTGGCAGGCCAGAAAAGCAAATGTTTTCTTCCTGAGACCCCAAAAAGGTCTAGACTTGGCAGAAAGTTGATGTTACAAGAACAAGACGATATTGTGAGGCTCCGCTCATTTATCGCATGAAGCCCTTCCACCTCACTCCCACTTTGCTTATGAGGAAACACCTTAAAATACAAAAGCTGTGCATAAGTAAAAGTGCACCTAAAGTGCTCATATGTTATCTATTAAATAACCTACATGCACAGCTTAAAGCTAGTGTTTATTATGTTAAGGAGACTTGCATTTGGTATAGCATACAGCGTTACATGAACGGTGACTTCCGTTTTAAACAGCACTCTGCACAATAAGATTTTTCACTCAGAGAAAGAACTACAGTCTTTGACATTTGTTTGAGATCTTTCAGGGGAGATTTTGAGCGAAGCATGACTTGTGGTAGTTGTTTAATTGTTATTGACTCCTGGCCCCTCTGACTTGGCTTAGGAGAAGATCTGTTATGGTAGTCACTTCCCGGCAAAGGGGCGAGCCCACAGACAAAGTCGGCAGCTTGTCATCCAGACTCTTGTTACACTGTAAAGTGATTCAATCGTCTGTCTAAATCTGTCTAACCCCAAGGCTGGTGGGTACCAAGAATCTACTTTATGAAATTTCTGCATATACCCTTTCTATTTTAGCCTCATGTTCTGATCAGAGGCTGACTAATCATTTCCCTCCTTATTATTCTCTCCTTAACCATAATCCTTCTCTTCTCACAGTATCAGAAGTTTTACAGGTTTTACAGTCACAGTCTGGTATCGATATGACATAGTGCTTGTGGTGAAATAAACTATGCAACTTGTGACTTACTGTAAATGAAAAAATGTTAATGAATTTCACCTGTATATAATTCTTTTTAAAATCCCTAAAAACAGTTAACACTCTATAGCTTGCCATGAGGTCATCTTGGGTTTTAATAAAAGGGAGGCAGTTCAAATATTTTACATGTACTTTTCAGTCACACAAAGCAGTTTGTAGTAGGCATACAGGAGCTTAAGACATGATGTTGCTTGGTTGGAGCTTGTAATAGTTGAGTACCCATGTGCTTTAAGCTACAAGTTCATTTTTTTTTCTTCATGTGATATTTTAATTCAGATGCCTGAATGTGTTTGTGATATTTGCAATGAGGAATTGTATTAATGGCAGTAAAGTGGTTGCTGTTCTAAAATGTGCAGATCAGGACTCTATGCTCCGTGCTTCACAGTATTAGAGGAGCCAGTCCAAACATCAGCCATAATGCAGGAGGACTTGTTGATAATCCTTTAATCAGAACCCAGAGGAACCTGACCAAAATCAAGAGAGTTAGGCAGTGGAAAGGTTCCCTGAGTTGAAATGAATGCATTTGAGGCTGGCATGTGTGTTTACACGTGTAAATGTGAGGAAACCTGTTCTCTTTTCATATATCCCAAATTATACACACAAACATTTTATGTAAAACATTAACCTCAGCTTTCTTTTAAGGAGAAATTAGTTAGAAATTTTAATTAGAATTTTTTTTAATACTTGACCATAACTATAAGCATATTTTTTTTTGGCATATAGTTGTTTTAAGTAAGAGTTATTTTTATAGCCAAATGTCGAAAGCAGTGATATCCTCAACAGGACATCTGCTCACAAATTTGCATGCCCTGGGATGTACATCACTATGATGGCGTTCAGCCTGGTCTCTGCCCAGAGCAGGATCTGCTGCACCAACCTGAACATTGAAAACTGCACCCCAGCCTGTGAGAGAGGCCTCTGGCTTAAGAATCTTGTGATGCCATTTCACCCCAAAAGTGGGACCCAAGGTGTGAAACCAGGATCTGATCCACATAGAAAAGGTACAAAGCCCTCTGCGCATAACCCTTACCATTTAGCAAGTGTTTCTTTTTTTTTAGGTGAAAATCATTTTTCTTTAACCAGAACAGAAATGGTCTCATATGCTCAAAGACCCAAATGAATGACATTGACTGCTTTTACCATGAGGCCTAACAGCCTCTGAATCTGGAGGACTGTTAGATGCTGGCCTAGCCGAATGCTGCTCACAGTGGCAAGAATTGAATCCATGTGTGCATCATAGTGGAGTCCCAAATTACCTCTAAAAATTGGTTCTCTGTATTAGAGAAAGCATGCTCTTTATAGGGTTGAGTCGCAGCCCTAAGCACCTCATGTGAGCTAACACAACTCAATGCTGTGCAGCTAGTTTTTGAGGGCTTGTCATGATTAGCCAGTTTTCTATATAATTTTGAATTTAGCACACAATATGTTTGAGCACCAATATCGTGAATCTGTATCTCCTCAGAGACCGATTTGATTGACATTTTCATGGGAGAGAGAATACATTTAATAGCTCTCAAGCTTCTTGGCCAACACCTGCTATTGCTCTTTTAACACCATATTTTGTAGAACACTGTTGAAACATGGAGGATGAGAGGTAAACTAAATTCTGTATGAACTAAATGCCTCTCTCTACTGTATTCAACTGGGCAGAAGTTTCCACACAGCCAAAAATTAAAGAAAGGTATTATCCTCTCTACCTGCCTAGTATTCTGAATCAGAGAACTGGCAGGAGATGGACAGGAAAAAGAGAAAATAAGACAGATGAAACATGTTTTTTTTTATTGTTTTCTAGCACTAGTATCTTTTATCCTTGACTAACATGGACAGACAGGCTTCCTGAAGACAAGAAGCTGATGACATATTTTGCAGCCTTTTGCAGGTTAAAGGCTACCTGGCATGCAACACTTTGTCACATGACCTTAACCTGCATATAAATAGGCATGATTTTACACATATTCAGACCCAGGCACGCCTCAAGTGTGTTCCCCCTAGAGTCAAGGCATGGCGGAGCATCAAGTTCCCTCGAAAGAGAATTGTTTTTTTCTGTGGAAAATAACAGTCTGGGGACCCAAAGTTCACTGCCATGAAATTTAATTAGTGCCTCCAGAGCCACAGGCATCACCTTCTTTTGATTAGCATTTTGTATCCTTTTTTCAAGCTCCTTTGTTCTTCATTTCTTCCCTTATAGCTTCTAATTTCTCTGTGTGTGCAGTCCAAGGCGCACTCAAACAATGTGCAGGGACCTCAAAGATCCCAAAATTTTCTCTTTTTTTTTTCTGAAGCTGAGAATGTCTGAAAGTCCTGCTAAACCACATTGTCATTAGTTGGTTACATCAGAACAGACTGGAGGAGATTTTCTTCAATCACAGGCCATCTATAGCCGGCAGACATGCTGACTGCAGCTGTGCTTGTCTTCATCTGGGAAACGTTTTCACGAGCTCCGCTCAAGCCCTTGCGCCCTAATAGGCTGATAATCTATACATGGTTATACAACATGTGATTTGGCCTCTGTTTATTATTTATGATTTTTCTGGGAAAGGAGTCACACCACGGAATGTGCTGTTAAACTTGGGCAGATGGAGGGGTTCCTGTGTTTCACATTGATTACTCTTGCATTGATTGTTTAGCACTGATTGAAATGAAACCCCATGCATGGTGACCTTACTTTCAACTCTAGTAAACAACCTCTGCATGTGTTTTGCAAAGCTTTCCACCATCATGCTTTTTGGTGATCAAGGACTTTCTCTATCCCGAATCCTATTCCCAGTGCAAAATACTTCTCCATTGCCTCTTCATGCTATATCATACTAGCATGTATAGCCCATACTTCTGGTTAAAACAATGGTCTTTCGCAATGATGTATACATGTACCACACAATGATGTTCACACAAACAAACTCTACCTAAATGTGACCTCATGATAAATTGAGGGTTTCTATGAATAGCAGGTTGACATTTTTATCGTAAGCCTAAGCTTTCAATAGCCCCTTGGTGAAATCCCAAAAACAAAACACTTTTTTTCCAACATACTTTCCACTGTGCAGATGTTGCATAAGTGTCACATTACAAGGGCTTTACCTCTGTTTTTGAGGATGTTGCAAATTGTGTGTGTGTGTCTGTGTGTGTGAGAGAGAGAGAGAGAGAGAGAATAAGGACGCCAAAAGAAAGGTCCTAAAAGTTCACAGGCCGCAGTGGAAAGTGTTTCTACATCTCCCACAGACATCCTCATTTTTTTGCTTACAAAGCTACTGAGCTGGAAGCAATTTGGTTGTTACTGAAAGTCAGTTGACATCTGCACTTTTTGACAGTAACAACACATATTTCACCCTTCCATGAACTTAACATACATTTTACAAAAAAATCTGACATGTCCAAATTTGAGGTTATTGTGCATTTCAAAAGTAATATCTCCCAATCCGTATCAATATCTTTATTTAATTAGATGCAGTGTCTCCTGTGTCATGCGTCTGTCTTTAAAGCGTGTATTTTTGTGTTCATATCTACCCAGACATGTGTTTTCCTACTTGGGGTTAGGCTACTGATGTGTCTTATTTTGCTTGTGCTGACATGTTTATCTACACTGGCTGTTGTCTTAGCAGGACACGCTAACCTCTGGCTGTCCCCTCACTGAGTGTTACAGGTGGAAAACGCTCATATTTTTAACAGTTTGCTGAGCAGCATTAGCCAAGCTGATAGATCCCATCGGTCCTAAGGGCCCCATCTTCTCTATCACACACAATTACACACATGTAAGCTCTGTTTCATAACACTTTTGTTTCTTTAATGTGTTGCAGTTTATCACTGTAACTCCTAAAATATTAAACTCCGTTAAAAATGTACAATGTATTCAATGGTACAGTCTTATAGAAAGGCGTAATAGGTCTAAGAGATCAAAAGTTTTGAAACTTTTATAAGTTAAGGAGACTCTTTACGGCCACTTAGAAGTTAAGTTCTTGGGTATTTAGAATCTTTCTTCATAAGGTTTAGATTTAAGTTAAACGTGGTGTCAGATTGTTGCTTGGTTTTATACATTTTTTGAAAGGTTACTTATTGATGACCATTGTAGGGGCGTCTCTAGCATGTTTGGTCATCACTGTGATTTAATTTCCATTTGGAGCAGAAGCACAGATCTAATCATTACCAGGAACTCATCATTGTTCCAGGGTTTCATTTGTGCCAGAACAAGCCAGATCCGGCATCCAGCACCTATTTTACTGGCAGCACCAGTTCATATGAAAGAAATTCATACTGTGTCCTAGAAACATAGTTTTTCATAGTTACACAAAAATATACTATATCTTGTACAATTGAATTGCAAAGCACTTTAAAAATACTCGTATTTACACTTCATTAAATCTTAAGTTGCTCTTAAATTACTATAGTAATTCCACATGTTACTCAAACTACACTACTAGCAACAAAACTAGAATCAGTAGATCACACACATAATGAACAAAGATTTGTTGTTTTGGCATGTCACCCTATTAAAGTGTTGACACTCTTTTCATTTATGCTGGCCCCTGCAGAACCAGGAAATTTCTTCATTGTTACAAATCAGACTTTGGCAACCCTTTATCTCTTTCATACACCTCTCTGTTAATTCCCCACCCCCTCCACCACCCCATTTCATAATCCAACCTTTTGTCTATCTATGAACATTTGTTTTCAGACATGTATCTAAGACAGTACTCATACACATGCCTTTATTTCCTTTTCAAACACATCCTTCGATTGTATCTGATGACTAACTGCTACTTACGAACACACACTTCTTTCCAGCATTTCATGTGAGCAATCAGTGCCTGTACAGGCTGGTGGTGAAAACCAGAGGTATGACTAAGGTGTTTGTTTACAACATTCCTTTCCTGTTTCCTGCATACATG
>JAZGTK010017789.1:0-12130 GCA_036877625.1 Ambastaia sidthimunki
GAGGTGCCATGTTTATATCACTGTTGTTAAGTGTCATAGTCCTTTACATTGGTGCTTATTAGCTCACAGATATTTTGTTTGTACTCAATAATGATCAATAATTTAGAAGTGCCAAACAGGTCAAATATGGTAACCACAACTGCCTCTTTATAAACATTTTGTCTGATTCCTCAGAATTGTTTAGATTGTACACAGTAACAACATCAATCAGAGTTTGATGTATCATAATTTTTGACACGTAAGCTGACCAGATCTGCTGAATGGCGTTTTTATATATGACAAAATGGAGTTGAGAACACTGCGTTCCTGTTGTCTGCTGAAAGTATTCATCAAAGCACACAGGCAAACTGCTGGAGATGAGTTTGCTATTGAAGGCTGTTCTGATTCTGCATGTTACTAAATAGGCATCATATAACATAAAACTTACAGTCACAAAACAGATACATACGTTGAACAATTTGTATTATAAAGGAACAATGTTCACTGAACTGCTAGTTAATGAAAGTTTTTGTTAAATGTGTAAAAATCAGGGGCTGAATTTAATCTTTTCCCCTTGGATCTGGCCATGGGCTTTGAATCATTTCAGGTTTACTATGCAAAAAAGAAGCGTCGTCACCAACAGGGTCAAGGGGAGGACTCCAGCAACAAGAAGGAGAGGAAAATTTACAACGATGGTTATGACGACGACAACTTTGACTACATTGTTAAAAATGGCGAGAAATGGATGGACAGATATGAGGTTGACTCTCTCATAGGCAAAGGCTCATTTGGTCAGGTGAGTCTCTCAGATCCTCTCAGATTATCTCAACATTAGAGAAACACCATTGTAACATGTGTGTCGCCCTCTGCTGGCAGGTGGTCAAGGCGTATGACCGCGTGGAACAGGAGTGGGTGGCCATTAAGATCATCAAGAATAAAAAGGCTTTTCTAAATCAGGCTCAGATTGAAGTACGACTACTGGAGCTTATGAACAAACACGACACAGAGATGAAGTACTACATCGGTAAAACCGAACTGTTTGTCATACTGACCACAATGAAGTTTTAAACTTGTGTAAATTAGCACCAGTAGCACGTAGTTGCTTTTATAAATGTTGAAGTGTCTGACTTCCATATGTTGTCATGTACATTAACACTAAATCGTTTCACTTCTATCCAGGGTGACTTATGAATGTTTATAGAGCAGAATTAATAACAAAAGTATAAGCAACGCTGCAATATTAAAATTTCAAGATTAAACCAGAGTGCTACTGCGGAAAAGAAAGGGAATATGTTTATTGTGGTCATGTAAATGGAATTGTTGATGGAATGTGTGTTTCTTTGCAGTCCCATTAGGATGAGAGTGTTCCTGTGAGGAAAAACTGTTATTGCGATGTGCTGTTGTGTCTGTTAATGTCATCATACCCTTTATTTCTCCTGCAGTTCATCTGAAACGTCATTTCATGTTCCGGAACCACTTGTGTCTGGTCTTCGAGATGTTGTCCTATAACCTGTATGATCTGTTGAGGAACACAAACTTCCGCGGCGTGTCTCTAAACCTGACGCGCAAGTTTGCTCAGCAGCTCTGCACGGCGCTGCTCTTCTTGGCCACTCCTGAGCTGAGCATCATCCACTGTGACCTTAAACCCGAGAACATCCTGCTCTGCAACCCCAAAAGATCTGCCATCAAGATCGTGGACTTCGGCAGCTCCTGTCAGCTCGGCCAGCGGGTGAGACAGTCGCTCAATTCTCTCTGTCAGTGTCTGTAATGTTATTGAGCTGCAGTTACTTTACATCACGAGGGACTTAAACTGTTGTGGTGTTCATGTCTAGAAGGAGAAAGAGTGCCGTTTAGTAAGTGTAATGCATTTGTCTGCAGATATACCAGTACATCCAGAGCCGGTTCTACCGCTCGCCAGAGGTCCTGCTGGGAATGCCATATGATCTGGCCATAGACATGTGGTCTCTGGGCTGCATCCTGGTGGAGATGCACACTGGAGAACCTCTGTTCAGTGGTGCCAATGAGGTACATCTCACCACACCTCAGAAGATTCTCAGCAGATACTCATCCACCTGGCCTTTATTTTGTGGCCACCTGAGCGCATCACTCAAAGATAGTTTTTAAAGTGTCAGATCGTATGTAATAATGGCAGCAGACAGCAGGAAAGTGGATGCAGGGGTCAGATGTAAATGTGCATCCATGTGTCAAGGTCTTTGAACCCTTCATAAACTGCTTCACATATTTTCCAACAGAACTCACATAGTTCACATTCATACATAGTGCAGCTTTCTGATGCCTGTCACACCTTAGATCATCCATTGACTGTCTTTAAATAAAACTTGTGACACAATCTCAGAATATAAGTATGTGTAATTGTGGTCATTTCTATTATGGATTAACTGCATCATTTATTCTTACACTATTCTTTTCTTCTTACTGTCTTTATTTTTTAATTACAGGTCGACCAAATGAATAAAATTGTTGAAGTTTTGGGGGTCCCTCCCAGTCACATTTTGGAACAGGCACCTAAAACCAGGAAGTTTTTTGAGAAGATGTCTGATAATACGTGGTGTGTGAAGAAGACCAAAGATGGCAAAAGGGTGGGTTCAATTTCGTTTTATTTCATAGCCCTTTGCACAACTCTGCATTGTTGCAAAGTAGCTTTACAGAAAATACATTGTTTGACATTGATTCTGATCACCTAACTGATGTTATATCCAGGTTGACTGTTACTTTCACTGATAATAACGGGTCTTTTCTCTGTCATGTTCAGTATAAGCCCGCAGGTTCTCGTAAGCTGCACAGTATTTTGGGTGTGGAGGCAGGAGGTCCGGGTGGGCGAAGAGCTGGTGAGTCAGGTCACGCCGTTGCTGACTACCTGAAGTTTAAAGACCTGATCTTGCGGATGCTGGACTACGACCCCAAGACTCGCATCCAGCCGTATTACGCGCTGCAGCACAGCTTCTTCAAGAAGACTGCAGATGAGGGTACCAACACCAGCAGCAGCGTCTCCACGAGTCCAGCGCTGGAACAGTCTCAGTCATCTGGAACCACATCCAGCACGTCCTCCAGTTCAGGTCAGTCAGTCGAACTGCATGTGTCTGCAGCAGATTCTGCCTGTCACTTCTAAACACGCTGCGTGGCTGCGTTTACACTGCAATGCTTAATGCAAAGATCCAATCCTTTGACCATGTTCAGTTTTTTTTGTCCAATTTGTATGTACAAATGTACAAGACGCAGATCGTATCTAATATCTTAGGGGTCCACTGACTTCCATTCATACTTACAGAAAGGTGATACTTTTTGAACCATAAAATTATTTTTTTAATTTGTCACCCTTCTGTAGAATGGCATCACAAAACATAATTTAGGTTTTTTTGTAATAGACCAATAACATCTGGTTTATTGTGAGGATAAAGTACATATATGTGGGTAAATATGCAATTGTGAATTGTATTTTTTTCCAATTTGTTTTTTGGTTTCTAAATTTATCTTAGTATTTTGTGTAAAGCTTCTTTGAAGCAACGTAACATTGTAAAAAGCGCTATATGAATAAAACAGAATTGAATTGAATTGAATGTAATTTACGACAACTGTCCTAAGGTTTCAAGGTGCTGAAAAAGTTAAAAATGCACCTTGTACATTTTTGAAAAGTGCTTGACTTGAATTGTTTTCTATGAGAAAATCTGTGAAAGCTCTCCGAAGAACAGCTGATCATAGCATAAATAAATCTAGCAGAAGAACTACTGCAAAGGGATTTTCGATGCTGGAAATTCATTTCTTCTACTTTGCTGAAACTTCCTCGTAGTCATGGCTCATGGTTGCTGAGCAGCGATAGACACCACAGGAGTGCAACCTCCCAGTTTAAAAAAGCGGCACGCCTGGTCTTAGTCCATCCAAGAACGGTGATGTTGTTACTAGTGGAAATCGAATATAGGTGTTCATACGCAGGTCAGATGTCCACTTAGATCGAATGCAAAACAAATCGGATCAGTTGTTTTGGTTTAGTGTTTACACATGTGATCTGTGTCAGATGTGAGGAAAAAAATCTAATTTTTTGTGTTGGCAGGAGGATCTTCTGGAACTAGCACCAGCGGTCGTGCCCGCTCAGACCCGACACATCAGCACCGGCACAGTGGAGGTCATTTCAGTGCTGCAGTGGGCATCGATTGTCACAACCTCTGCCCACAGGTGCTCATACACTCTCACAACAACACAAGAGCTGCAACATTGTCTGTCAGTGGGAATGAAAAATCCTTTGTTTTAAGGAGGTCTATTGCCATTCATTTTCTATTAGACATGCACTTTAACTGCTGAGTCTTTCTCGTCTTCTCAAAGGCAATATTATTAATATTATTTTACTGCGAGTGGTGCATTAAAATGAGTGATGCATCAAAACTACATTGCACCGGCAGTGCCGGTTTCATTGATTTAAATGCTAGCGATTGTTTGGTCTGGGTTCGCTTACAGGGCAGACGCAAAGTTTATGATGCATTAGGATATTCAAATTTTCTTTGTGACAACGAGTAGCAAATAAGCTAGAGATACACAATGCACTGACTGAACCAGTGTAGTGTCACCCTAAATGTTCAGTGTTTGCTAGACTTCTGCTTCAAGTGTATTTACTTCAATAGAAGTTGCTTATAGATTAATAGAGTTGACATTCATTTAACAAACGCTCATGTCTGTTCGGTGTGGCAGGTGAGACAGACTTTCGCTCCCGCGATGGGTTGGGTCGGAGGAGACGGGCTTCAACAGGCCACGGGGGAGACACACCCTGTCCAGGAAACCACTTTCCACATGCCGCCCCACCAGCCCAAGGCTCTGCACCCCCACTCATCCCATCACCAACATCAGCACCCACAGGGCCCTGCCCGGCCCCGCCCCCGACTGTACTCACCATCCCACAGCACCTCCACGCAGGACTCAATGGAGGTGACGCACGGTCACTTGTCCATGACCTCACTGTCTTCCTCTGCCTCATCTTCATCCACGTCGTCCTCCTCCACTGGGAACCATCACCATGCCTATCAAAGCCGCCCGCTGCCCCACTCGCTGGGCTTTGGCCATAATGGCAGCATGACTTTGGGATTGGGTGCCTTCTCCAACCCACGCCAGGAGACGGGCGTGTCGGGTCACCCCTCTTATCCTATGAGCACAAACTCCAGGCCTGGCCACTACATAGCCGAGACTCACATGGGCCTGAGACCGGGTCTAGAGCACGAGGAGTCACCCATGGCGGGCGTGTGCGTGCAGCAGAGCTCTGTGGCGAGCTCCTGACTAACCTGAGAATGTTACTGTGGAAATTAAAGCTGCTGTAACAAGATGAGAGCCGACTGCTGATTGGCTGCTGAGAGCCATGACATCACCATCTGTGGACATTTAACCAAGGCTTTCTTTCTATAGCATTTGCTTTGTTTTTCTTCTGTTCTTCTGATTACAGATGTTGTTAGATGTTCATTCATTTTCATCCTGAGTTCTCCAGTCTGTTCTTCTTGTTCATCTATCATGTTGTGCAATCATGTGCTTTGAGCCGAGCATTCCCAGAGTGCAATGAGACCCTGTGAGTGCATCCAGGATGCAGGGTGTGTGTGTGTGTGTGTGTGCGTGTGTGTGTGCGCTGCTTCTTTAATATGGCCTTATCATCAGAGACTGAATAAAGGTGAGCTGGGCATTTCTTCAAGTAAGAAAAGCTTTCATGTATTAGATGTGTAAACACCCTGAATTCATTGTGCATGAACACTGGAAGAAACAGAATGCTGTCTGAAGCCTTTCTTAACCAGAAACCCACCGGTGGGCATTGCTCCTTCTGGGCCCTGTGATGTCAGACTGTGTCCCTCCTGCTTTTATTTTCTGCTTTATCTCATTGGCTGTGTTCATCATTTGTTTTTGTTTTCAGCTTCAAACGTTTGTGATGCTTCTTTGGTTTTCACTTCATGATTATGCTGTGAAATTTACAGTTTTATTTTCCCCTTTTGATAATTTATTGTACCAAAGGCAGTTTTTGTTTTTGTAGAATATAGATGTCTGTAATCAATAATGTAGCAGTTCTGCACTTTGAAGCGAAGGTGTGTTATGTCACGTAAATGATCGTCAGAACTGAAATTTTAATGTTCCTGGATGTCATCGCATACAGCATTCTGTCCCTCTCTTTTTTCTCTCTTCATTTCTACTGACCAGGAGTGAGAGGTTTCTCATCAGTGGTTCTCTGTAGGTTTTGCTCTCATGGGATGGTGGATGTGGACACTGCAAGCTGCTCGGCTGGTCCCAGAGCAGCTGAATGGTCAGAGATCATGTGGACGCCAGACGCAGGTGCGTGAACGTTGCAGATCTGACGGCACGCTCTCACGACAAAAGCAATCCAGCGCCACTGACAGTCACGGAAAGCGTCTCTTGCTTTGTGAAGTTACGATGGTTACAAACGGACGCACGGTTCTTTAGGTTCCTGTGGGTGTGGCTTATGAAGGAAATCCATGAAACAGGCTTGAGGTGTTTACTTTGTGACCCCATTTTAATAGCTGAAATAGAATTTATGTACATATTTATATTTTTTTAATAAAGGACGTTTAGAACTCACTACTTTTTCCTAATGGTATTTTGAGTACATTTAAGTCAACTTGGTAATCTGCAGTGGAAGTCTTTCTGTGGTAGTCAATGGATATCAGTGCTTCCATGCCAAAGTAGTTGACGCTAGTACAAATGCTGTAGGGTTAAGACGGGAAGGAGAGTAGCTCTTCATACTTCAGTATTCCAGACAGGGTATTGTTTGTGGATGTGTGTCTACAATCAGAATGACGTTGACAGCGTTTCACATGTTCGTATGCTTCAGCCATAATGTACAGAATACAGGAACTATTTCAGTTGTTTTTTTGGCACAATCTTTAATAAATGGGTCCATTGGAAAGAAGTTGGGCTATGGACAGTGTGTGTAAAGTGACAAACATCTATAGATCTTTTATCATTTTAGGTCACACTTTTTCTTTATCAATCTTTTGCTCCCTGTCCGATTTACATTCTCACACCGTTTGATTCCAGGACATGTGATGATGATGATGATGTAAGCAAACTCACCGACAGATATTTGGGATTTTCATCCACAGGTTGTAAGATCAGGACTTTGTGTAAATTAATGTCACCGCAGGGCAGTAATGGACAAACCCTTTGTATTATATTCAAGCAGTCTTATGTATGATTATAAAAAAAAACAAAGTTGCTTAACTTGTACCTAGTCTGCTCTCATTTCTTCATGTTCTGTGTAGTTCTTTGCTGATGTGTCTTTGGCTCAGAGTTTTCCTCTTCCACATTTTTCTGCTATTGCTAATTACACGAAATTGATCTTGATCAGCATCTTACACCAGCAATATTAGCAAAACAATGACCATTGTCCGCAGTGTTGTCTGGTGTCATTCAATTAAATTACATTATTTCAGTTTGAAACAAAATTGCAGGGTACTTGCAGAGGGTTAGGGTTAGTTAAAATGTTAAACAACTGTTCTAGGAGCGAGCTACAAACACTGCGCCATCTACAAACACTGCGCCATCTACAAACACTGCGCCATCTACAGTGCCAAACATGCGATATAGTCGCCGGCAGCTCAAATCCTAAATCATTATTACAAAGTTACCGTTGCGAATCGGGGTAAGGTAAGGAGATCGTGTTTAACACTGGTCTGTCATGTATTTGCTTACCGACTTGTACATTTTCAACAAAGTTACAGGATTGCTACTTTAAATTCTGTACTTAGCAAAAGAAAAAGTATTGAATACGTTGCACTTATTGTGCACACGCGGTTAAGTCGAATTTAATTACGTACAATTCATGCATTTGGCACATGCCAAAAAGATCCCAAAGCGACTTAGAGAGGTAAACAATTCCAGTAGCACTAGCAACATAAACCTGCCCTCACACCCCATCCAATATATTCCTGACAGTATTAAAGAAACAATAAAAACATGTCCCTTACGAGAATACTTGAGAGGAATATATTAACTGCTCTCCCCATTACAAAAAACTAACCCTTTTTTCTCTCTCAACAGGTATCATCAACACAACAACAGTTGTAGGTACTTTGTAATTGTAACTTCGTACAGCACTTCTCACGTTTTATTGCCTCCCTATGATATATCGCTTCAGTTTTATCCTCACCTTGTACGTTTTAGTTACCATGAAAGTAGATCGGCTTGAAGGAGTGACTTCATTGAATGAACCGCTTCCTGCGGCAGACAACAGGTGGCAGCAGAGCGCCTCGTTACGTGATTGCGTGTTAGCGTACTATTAAATTATAATTTTGAACTTAGCAAAATTAAAGTAGACATTCATCTTTAATTTAGGAGCTTACATATTACTTATTATAAATTAAAGGCAACAGCATTATACAGACTTCATTTTCAGGAACTGAAAATGTTAAATACTGAGGTATTGCCTTTAACCCACGGATATCAGCAACATCTGTGTTTTCTCCCTAGTGAAAAAAAATCTTAATTTCCTCTTTGTGAGTCTTTCTGCCTTCAGTAAACAAAATACATCAAATGGGTTGAGGTCATTAAGGGATATTCCACTTCTTTCCCTTGAAAAGTCTGTTTGCTGTCTCAGCCTGTTTTGGGTTCATTTGTACTTCTGTAAGTTTTGAAGCATTTGGCTGAATGTAGCAATGTAAAATTCACTTTTAAACTGTATCAGTACTGAGGCAGTTCCTTTTACAGCTGCACATTTCAGCACTGACAGCACGTTTCACTGATGGTGTTGAACTGTTTATTGCGTCTCTTCGTTAGTTCAGGCTGATTTCAGTTTCATCTGTCCATTCAAATGTTGTTCTATAATGGTGCAGGATTTTAGTTAACCTTTTCTAATTTTTAGTCTTTACAGCAGTTCTGTTTTTACTTTGACAAAGTCGATCGATACGTCGATACTTTGTCAACTCGCTACCTTAAGATTTATAAGGTTCTGTCTGCGTTTTGACCAGTTTTGAGATACTGAGGTTTAAAGTTCTTGCATTTCATTAAAAATACCAAAACTGAACTTTTTGTTTTTCAAATTAAACACCCAAAATGCATTTTTGTAATAGTGTCAATAAGTTATATTAGAGTAAGAATATGTCAATAACTCAATTTTGACAAAAATGTCAGATAGAACCTTATAATTCTAAGTTAGCGAACTGTTTGACTTTGAAGATACTGTACCTTCTAGAGAAAGCTGCAAAAGAGTTTATCTTTACCAGGGAAAGACTTTGTGGTCATCTAGGCCTCTTGATGTAGCTAAGATCACCAGTTCATTCATTCTGTTTAAAGCTGCAAATCTGTAATGTTTGTTTCTCTATAGTAATCTCTGTTTGAAACAAGTTACTTGTGGAGTTATTTCCTAATGTCACCATGAAATCTAATTATAGTACTCTGGAATATTGCAGTTCTAAATAAATTATTTTTTCATGCAAGTCATATCTTATGTGCTATTGTAAGTATTAATCAAAATGAATAAACCGTACATCCCCTGTGGAACATTGATCCTTCTCTGATGACATCAGTCTGATGGCCGTTAACCACTTCTCCAATGGTTAATCTGTTGCCAACTTTGAAACACTTTTCTATGGCCAGTCAATTCCCAGTTGTAAAAACAAGCTTCTCCATTTTCCTGTTTCACTTTGAATTACATCACAACACTGAAGCTGGTTGCACCTTCCCGGATGACAAGTTAAATTTTAAGCAACAGCTATAACAAGATTAACTGACATTAGCTTAGATAATTTCACAAAATTACTGTTTTAAATACTGTCTAGCAATTCTATAATTCTCATATACCTGCATATTTCATTTTATGTTCACATCTGTAAATATCTCTGGATGTTTTCACTGTCATTTGTACAGCTGCTTTGCAACAATGTACCATTGTGAAAAGCGCTTTATAAATAAACTTGAACAGATACAGACACTCCTTAGCACCCACAAAATACAAAACACTTTGCTCAGCATCCACATGCGATATAATAGCTGGGTTTCTTTCTATTTACAGGTGTGACATCACACAGACAAATTGTCAAACTTAAATTTACAGGCACAACAGCTCAAATTCAAAATCATTAGTTTTACCATTGCAAATCGGGGTAAAGTAAAAAGACGTTTCAAACACTGATAATGCACTTAAATATTGATTTGACCTTCATTCCTAAGGTTTCTGCTGTCTGCCAGATGAGTCTGTTATACTTTTATTGCATCCTGTTGGACCTTATATTAAGGTTTTTATTTGGAATCAAAAGACATTTTAACTGTTTAATTTTAATGTATTAACTAGTATCAGTGTAGTATCACTAGTATAACTAGTATCACTTTATTTCAAATAAACTGGTGTGTGTGGTTTTTAAACTCCTAATGAACGGGAAATATGTGAACATTAATAGGAGCATGTTAATTAGTGCCATGCAGCTATTTGACAAGTTTCCTCTGAAGGACACAGTTCATTTTAATAACATTATGATTAGTGCTTTTTGGTTGAAGGGTTAATGATGTTCTTATGTCATTGACCTGCAAACAAACTCTCAGATCTGTTCAGTTTTGGCTTTATGAAACTAAGACTATAAATAGTTTTTCAACAACTTTCTTACATTATTTACAAACTGTTGTTATATTATGTTACTGTAGTACCCTCCCACATAAGCCAGTGACAGCTGATAGGTAACAAATGGAATTCATGTTGAAAAAGCATTATGAAATTGATCTCAGGACGTACAGTGATGGAAATCTGATTTTAGACAAAACAGATCACTGTCTGTTCAGATTATTGAACAAAAACCATTTGTTTCTTTACCCAGCAAACAACCAAAACAAACGTTTAGATTTGTTTTATTTAAGATCATCTTGTGATGGAATAATCTAAATTATACAACAAGAAACCCAGAATGAATTGCCGTCTTATGTTTAGTACAAGTACAGGATAAACAAGGTATAACGTACCGTATTACAGCTTGTTAAAGAAACTTTAGATAATGCTCTGAGAAGTAAAATGTTTAATGTTAATCTTCCTGATTTATTTCCCAAATTAATGACATAAACAGAAGTGTGAAAAAAACACGATGAATCATTGATTGAAATGTATCGTTTGAATGGCTTTCGGGCGTTTAAAGGGCACTTCATCAGATACACAGATACGTTTCATTCTTCACTATAAAGGATTATTAGAGGATTCATCTAAAAGAGCTGTTGTCTGTTTGCAGCTTCTCTTAGTGAAATTTGATCCTGATCACCCAATTTTTTAAAGTTACAAAGGATGAAACGTCACAGCCGATGCTGAATCTCGTCTCGTGGCTGCAGGAAGTGTCATCATGCGTTTAACAGTGGTCATGTGACGTGACGGTTTGGCTCTTTGGTCTTGGCTATAAATAAAGCATCTCATCAGACTCTCTCAGCTGCTTTTGTTTTACAAACTGAATGAAAACAAAAAAAAGAACAAACAGGGCATCGGTGGGGAGAAATGAGAATTAAAAAAAGAAATGTGAGATTACAAACATGTTCAGTCACACATGATGTCAACAGCAGCAATATTATGTGAATTCAACCGAAAATAATCCTGTCATTATTATTCCAACCCACAACAGAGAACGTTTAAATGAGGGATGTGATCTGAGATCTACAGGAGGAGAGATTTTCATTTCCTCACACACTGAATGTACAACATGAATATTCTTCAAACAGTGAGTGAACTAAGATTGGAAAGACCCACAGTATGATGACCAATTAAATGAATAGCAGTGAGAGGTGAAAATTACTTTTTAAAGTTACTTTTCCTGTCTCAGGACGGAAGGTTACGTGAACAAACACGCACAAGCACACACACACACACACACACACACACACGCGCACACACACACACACACGCACGCACATCCTCATCAGACCAACATATCTCAGCCACATTCATCAGAGCTCATACAGTCCAGGTTTGCATCCAGTATAAATGCCTGCTGTGCGTTCACTGTTACGACCTACAGTTCTTAAAATTATGTACATCAGAAAAAATTCAACTCACGAGATTGTTTTGTCCATGCTTGGATATATATGCCTGTAAACCCAAAGAGTTTCTATTTCAGAAGGCAGAACATATAGTACAGCAAGTCAAGTGTTGTATCAAACAACCTCTGTTCAAATATTTACACATCTCAAA
>JAZGTK010017790.1:0-12130 GCA_036877625.1 Ambastaia sidthimunki
GCGAGGATTCTGTCTCGTGGGGCGGGACGACCGTATGAATTGACCAATAGAATCTCACGTTGGCGCTTCCTTTGACAGACCTCGAAATCGACCAATGAGAAGAAAGGCGGTTAAGCAGACACATAAACATGACCTCGCGTAACCTTTCCCACAATAATCATTTAACATTTGTTAACGTAAGTTTTTAATTGCTATTGAATTTTTATGAATTATTACATTTTATGTTAATATTAAATAACACACGAAGCTAAGAATGGTTTCGACTAACCTTTAATCTGTCAGTCACATTACGGTCACATTACACTCGCCTTTTGTTTACTGTGCGACTAATATATCACTAAATTTGCTTTGAAATGTTTGTTTCTTGCTTTTAAATTGAAATTTTCAATAATGAAAAGAGTGTTTTTCAGCTTTCAGTATGTTTAGGGAAATGGACAAGCAGTCTTCATAACATCATCTTTTCCACAGAAAACACATTTACATCATGACTTTTAATTATTGCATATCACTGTCTTTATAATATATTTAAGTATGTGTCTCGTAAAACATGAGTCGTATAATGCATAAAAATCAACGTGGTTTCACTTTGTGATTACAGACAGTGTTTAGTTCAACCACCAGAGGGCAGCGTCGCATTACAGCTGATACACACTTCATGAAGTGATACGACCACAAACATGGACATGAGGTACATAAATACAGTCCTTGTTTCTATATGTACGAAGAGAGCGAATGGTTTTAGGGGATAAAAGCAAAAGTTTATTTCATTTAATTGTGTATATGGAATATGAAGGTTGGTATTGGCAGTTGGTATTAACTCGTTTTATTATCCCCAAAATATTGAAAAAAATCAGAGTCTGAATTTAATAGAAGAGAGGAGGGAGGGCAGGGAAGAGAGTTACATAACAATAATATGTTTGTACTGAGGTCAGCCAGTGCAGCTGTGGTAAAACACACCCTCCAACTCTACTGACCTACATTCAGCATACATCACATTCAAAACATTTCAATTTCACAGGAAAATGTATTTTTTTGTATTTATTTTTAATTAGTTAGTGTGATATCAACTGCTTTGAAGGAATAGTTTAAGTACACACAGCTGGGTGCAATTAAACAAGAAAAAACATGTACTAAACAGACTATTGAAATAGTAGATAAATAATAATTTTGTATGTTTTGCCCAGGTTTTGGTTACTGATCACATAAACAGTAGCCTAAATGATAAGGAACTAAATCCTAGAGTTTCAGTAAGAGTATTTTCATGAACTATTTGTGGTATTTAAAAGCATTACGCCTGTATCACACCCTTACAAATTTAGAGATTATTCTAGAATTATGTATTCTCTTCACCAACATCTAGCTAGCTGGGTAGACAGACAGACAGACAGACAGACAGACAGTGGAGTTCTCTCTGGATCATGAATTGAGCTGATTATTGAAGCTTTGGTCTAATGGCTGTGAGTCTTAAATCTCATTAAAGACAAAACCGCAAAACAGACAAAGACCCCTGTCAATCTAATGCCCCTCGCCTATGAGCTACAATCCCCTTAACCAATCACAGCACAGAGGGGCGGTTTCAAATGATGCACAGGGTGTGAGTTCAGTTAAAGGATCTTTATTCATCTGAGTGAAGCCACACAACAGAAACAGCTGTTCCAACCCGTCAGAGACACATGAACTAAAGTCTTCTTAAGTCTTCTTCATTTTTATCTTTGTGGATTAAAACATAATTAGGCAGTTGAATGTAATTCCTTGTTAAGTCCATTGAACAAGTTCAATGTGTCATAGTTAATTATGTATTTTTTTACAAAATTATATATAATACAAGGTAATCTTGATTTAATTCTGCATTCATTTGAACGTTCCTGTGCGGACCTGAATTTTCAACGATTTTCCTGTCCTGAAATCAACACATCTGACTTTTTTCACAGAAAGTGTGTTTAAGAATCATGTGTGCATGCACATTTTTCTATATGGATACATATATATATGGATATATATGAGTCTCTACGGGTCACTGTTCAGTCTGGTCTGGTCAATACTGTCTACATTTAGAATGCAGGCTTCTTTAAAACTGTTTCAGTGTTTGGGTGACAGCAGGGAGACATGAGACCTGTCTGAGCCCAGATGGCTGTGGTGTTTAAAGCAGATTAAGATTTCAGGATTAAACAAGCAATCAGACAAACACGCTATGAAATCTCACAGATTTAGTTAAATCACAACAAGCGATGGTGACATTTCCTGAAAAACTGTTTTGATTGTCACATTTACAGTTTCACAGCAAGTTCAACTCAGTAAACATTCATGTGCACCACACCCAGAGGACACAGATGAAAACAGACACCAGTCTGTCACAGACTGCAGTGAGAAGCTGTCGGTTCTCACACAGTTATGTAACTCCAAACAGAAACGAAAACACTGGAGAAACAAACACACAGAGACTGTGAATTAGAAGCAAAATGTGTGTTTGTGTATTAGATTAGCTCAGTTACGATCAGTGTCTGTTTGGAGCTCTCTGACGTTGTGATATTACAGTAATGGAATCTGGGTCAGTGGCTGGAAGTGGAATCCAGTTGAGCTATAAGTTAAAGTGACACTGTCTGTACAGGGATTCTTATAGAATACTGGGAAGAGGGAAAGATATGAGCTTCTAAAGGAAGGCTGATAGGAAATAAACAGAACACTAGCTGTAGTGTACCAACAATTCCAGCAGTTTCAAGTTTAATCCTAACAAAATGCATCTTCTTTTAAGCACACAATAAACTGCTGGCTTCCATAATTATCAAATTAGCCAACATGTTAAACAAATGATGAGGGGCTTTACGAATGACAGGCAATTTGTTCAGTGATCATAAGGTAAAATCTGATAGTGTTCAAAAGAATTCCAGAGAGGTGAAGAAATTCAGAAACACAGGAAAAGGATCAGAGACGGCTTGCATCACTTCCTCTTTCTTGGATCCCATAATGCACGAGTAAAATTTTGCTGTGTAGACGTGAACAGGCATTGTGACAAACTTTATAAATGTAGCATTTAGGTGGGTAAACCAGAGATGATACTGTAATAAATGTAGTTTTCACACATCTCACCGTTCACATGACTGTATAACCTGTTGTTCAGGATCATTGAGTGGCAAAGGCGATTATTTCTGTTAACTACCCGTTTTTATTGTACTTCCTTTTTCAGTTTCAACAGTAGGCAAACGGAGGGAGGAACCTGGGAAGAAAAATCTATACAGCATTTTCAGATTTAAAATAGACCAAGAAAAGCCTAAAGATTTTGTCTTAATGGAAAGTTTAAAAAAAGATCCATCTCCAAAAATAAGTTGCAGTCAAGATTCTGTTTTGACAATAAGGGAAGAGCAAACAGTCATTTTAGATGCTTTATTCTTTAACAAAATAGATTCTCTGTGTGTTCATGAGTAGATACAGCAGATCTCTGAATACAGTATTTACAGCAGAATTTGTACATCTCTTTATGAACATGACATTTCAGGCTTCCTCCTGTAAGCTCAATGGAAGAAACATACAAAATGAAACCCTCACACAATACCCTACAAACCCCACGGCCCTCACATTATACCCTAAACACCCACATGCATACACCACACAACCTTCTTCCTATAGAAGAACGTTTTTTAACCTAATGGCTTCCACCTTGCCAGACATCACACGAGAACGACTTTACAAATGTCCCTGCAGTGAGTAACTCGTGCTTTAATCAGTTCTACAATGACATTAAGTTCTCATTTGTAGTGACCTTGTGAATTTGACGTGCTTTGAATTAGTGGCTGTTTTCAGGAGTTCTGTAATACGCTGATCCTGTGGAGAAGCTGTTGCTGTTTGGCCTTCAGTTTTCTCTTTTCCTGAGCATGACGTCGCTTACATGCGTGAAGCTGCAGCAGATATTCCGCGGCCTGCGTCAGAATGACCAACTTCGAGGTTTTTGAAGACCCGGACAGTCCTGGAATCTCCTCCCTGAGCGCCTGGAACCTGGAGCGAAGGTCGTCCCTCCTCCTCCTCTCCAAGAAGTTACGACGCAGTTCGTTGGAGTCCTCAGAGTCTGAGGTGGCGGGCGAGGAGAGCGGAGAGGGCGGCTCCAGACGTGGCCTCTTGCTCACAGACTCCATCTCGTCAAAGTCGTCCTCGGGCTCCGTGTCGGGCGACGGGGCAGCGTAATTGTGCTGCTGCCGATGCAGAGACACGTGGAAGCGCTTGGGACACGGTCCAAACGGATCAGCACTCACTGTGATCGTTACCGGCGTCCGGCGGCTTGGAGGGCGACCGCGCTTCGGTAGGTTGTCCATGCTCACCACATCGATTTCATCATTGTCCTCATCTGAGATTACAAAACATGATGCATTCAGCAAACAATACAGCATCCCAACAGTCTTTAATACTATGAAAAGAAAAGACATAAAACACAGACTAAAAACACCCCCAGATAACTTTCTAAATATTTCTGCAGCCTTTAGTGTAACAATTGACTGATGCAGAACAGCTCTTTTCATAACTCATCTTATTGAAATGGGTCAGAATTAATGCAGAATTCTACAGGTTTTGATAAGGAAGTTACTTTCTTAACTTCCCTGTTTCAAAGGTTTTTCTTAAATGCATGTTCAAACTCTCAGACTCTCCTGTATTTAAACACAACATATACAGCAGGCAATATCTGTTTACAACACAGGCTCAGCAATACCGTTCACTTTACACAGACTCACGCCATTAGTGCTGAAATACAATCACATTTAATGACATCTGTCCAGATTCTTACCGGATAAATCTGAGCGGCACTCAGAGCCGGAAGACCCCGCAGAGACTTTCTTGTTATGCGGGACAGGGAGCTCAAGCACAGCTGCCGGGTTCACGCACTGTGCGCCCGTCACGGGTGTGCCCGGTGCGGTACGAGGACCCCCCTGTGGGGCCGTGAGAGTCTGAGCGATCATCGGTGCTCGATCGCCGTGAGCCATTTTTTCCAGCCGGTGACTCGTGGAAAAACCGCTCCACATGCAGTCTTTGATAACGATGGAGCCGAGATTTCCAAAAACGTCCAGTGGGTCAAACTTGTGCGACCCCTCGTACTCCTCATCACATGTTAACACCTTCGGCGGCGCCCACCCGAGCCGGTTCCCTGATAACGACAGAAACGAGTCTTCATCCAGCGTCCGTGAAGGTGACATCGGTGGAGTGGCTAGCAGCTCGAATTTCTTCCATATATTCTCGCTCGGGGCTGTGGACTTGAAGAAGTCCTCTTCCGTCTCCATCTCATCGTAGAAGTAGTGCTCCATCTCCCAGCCGTACAACGTGTGCGTGTGGACTCCAGGCATCTCTGCAGAACTTCCCTGGAAATACGAGATCGTGTCATTAGATCAAGTGATGATGACCATGTGAAGTTCAGATGTGTCCCTCAGCAGCATTACTGCACATGCAGCCCTGCACGAGTTTATTACTGAGCCCCAAAAACAGGTCAAGGTAGTTTATCAACAAGAGATGGAAACAATATAACCAGCGACTGATCAGGAACGCCTTAAAAAACCAGGTTGTTCCTGTTGTGAATATGCTGTTCTATCACTATCACGAGGATTACACGCACTTTAGTTACATGCATGAAAAACTGACCAGCTGGTCCATTTAAAGCATCCTGGAAATGTGCAGCACTATTAACACAAACTGCACGAGTTAACGCCAAAGTTTATCGTGAAGTGCTTCAGTTTAAAACACTCACCGATTAGCGCATGGGGTCGCGGGTCTGCAAAGTCCGGGGGGAGCAAAGGGGACAAAGAAGCGCCGGGACCGAGCGCACCTCCAACACGCGCGCGACTCCGACCGCTTTGTTTCACGGCAGTTTAACCCGAACAGCGAGAAAGTTTTTCCCTCTTGCGGAAATAACGCGTCACGTTACACCAGCAGCGCCGCCGGTCGAAGAGCTTTCGCGCCAGATCCGAGTCTTTGTGCCGCGTGGCCCCGCCCACCGGAAGCGCGGGGCGGAGACAGCGTGCGAACCGCCGCTTATTGTGAATGTGAAGAGAGTAAAATGAGTGTTTCAATGAACCAGAGCTCTCCATTACTCAGAGTAAAATATACTGTGATTAAATATAACATTTCCCACACGAATGTGTAAGATTACTGACATGATAACATAGAGAAAAACTGCAATGGGATGATAACTTTACACCGTTCATTTATCATTTTACATGATCTACACAAAATACTTGATTAGGTATGAAATGTATGAAATGACAAGAGATGCTAATAATGAGAAATGAATAACTGACTGTACAATAACTGATAATCAGAGCTAAAATAAAAAACAAGATGTGGTTAAAGACAAACGTTACATGCAGAAAGTTTTGACTTCTGTACCATTTTATTTCATTTTGCTGTGTCTAAGGAATCGGGTGCCTTATTGCATGTGATCAGACTGTGTCGTATATCAAGAGTTTTTTAAACTATGATATAGTTCATCGCTAGTAATTTCATTATTGTCCGGAAGATGTCGCCACACACCAATACATTCATGTAGTACAACTCAACCCGTATAAAACAGGAAATTGAAGAAACACTCAACACGTTGTTCTGTGTGCATCTGTGAAAATAGCAATTAGCATAGCATTAAGCTTTAATTTTATCTTATACGAGCCCAATTGTTCATTTTCTTGTAAGTTTTGAGCTAAAAAGATTACTGAAAGAAATGCTTCTAAATGAATCATTTTAATCTCATCTTAATCTCAGATCTGTATGAAATGTCGCTTGGCCTTCAGGAGTCGTGTTGTCAGATGGGCTGCTAATCAACACAAACCCTGCAAGATGTTATCTACTGCTTTTCTTCAAAATCCTAAACCCAGTCTGTTGCTCAAGGGGGATTGTTCCTGTATTATGTGTACTAATATAAGTCATAATACTACGTGTACTGATATAAGTCTTTTTTGGATTAAAGTCAATCATTTCATAAAATACCTGAATTTGATGCTGTTTGATGAGTTCTGTGCAGTAATTTTAACAGAAACATTTATGCAAAGCAACTTACAGTTTAGTTGTACAGTACAGAAACAATCTCTCGATGCAAACAAAACCAATAACTACTAACTTTCTAAAATGAGTGATTTACACACAGTTTGAAGTCACATTTCTAATCTGTTTATTTGGCATAATGAAGAATAAAACACGCACAATTCTCCAGAGCAGCTGCAGGTCCTCCGTACGAGCATTAACAATCTGCAGCTCTCCAACCCTCCTGAGACTCGTGTGGCTTTTCCTCCATCTGCACGAGTGACGTGTGGAGAGAGACAGACTGAGAGATAGACAGACAGAGAGACTGAGAGAGAGAGAGAGAGAGAGAGACACAGACAGACAGAGAGACTGAGATAGATTGACAGAGGGACTGAGAGAGATAGAGGGGGAGAAAGTGAGTGAGGGTGGGCGTGGACACGAGCATTTCAAACTGGAGGTGAAGATTGAACAGCATCGTTTCATTGAAAGAAAGCGGCATCGACACACTGGCACACGGATCCCGCAGATCCCGCAGTTCAATCAGTCGATCAGTGTCATGGCAAGAGGAGAAGGAGCGGAACAGTTTCCTTCAGCTCTGTTTCCTTCAGCCAAACCTGTCAACCACGAGGGGGTCAAAAATGTCAAGGTGGGTCCACCTGAGAGCGAACGAGTCACGTGTGATGGTTTGTTTCTGGTTGCAGGTAAATGTTGATGAGATGTTTGTAACGTTCATGTCTTCTTACAGCACGTGCCATGCGCGCGCCCGCTGTCATTGCAAGCGGAAGTGATGCGCGTCAATACAGCAGCGCTCAACAGTGAAGCGTCTTTATACATGATGTTTAAATGAAGAAACTGGCGTTATTTGTGAACTTATTTGTTGTAATTCACAGCTGCTGGTTTGATCGAGGCGTGTCGGTGAAAAGCCGGATTTAAAGGAGACGCGCTCGCTGCTTGACATACACGATAAATGTACACACGTGTCAATTACTGTTTGTTTGTATTTACGGTTTGTTTATATCACATAAATTGTTGCAAATGAGAGTTTCTGAAAACACATTTGATGACATTGTATAATGATTCACAGCAGGTGCTGTTAGAGGTCAAAATCTCTCTCTCTCTCTCGTACTAACTAAAGGAGCTGTTTCCCATCATATACATGTTTTCTGTTTATGTTCATACTCTCAGGCTTAGAGAACTTAAGACTTAGAGTTTAAGGTTGTACTCTGGTCACACTGGACTGGTCAAGCATTCACCAAAACTATTTGTGAAGTGTCTCAGAGACACTACAGTAAGCTGTGTTCACTGTTTGCCAATAGACCCAGCAGCTGGTTCAGGCCTAACCTTTCTCAACATGATCTGCTGGCGTTCACAGCTGAGGTGATGCACAGGTTTTGGTCTGAAATTGCTGCAGTAAGAGCTTGTTGCTTTGATTCAGTCTGACCTCTGCAGATGAGTCTGACACCTTCAGACGAGAGAAACCTGATGATTCTGTAGGAATGTCTGTCAGATGTGAAATTGTCAATTTGCGTTGCACAGTTATGCATTTGGCTGCATTTTTATCCAGTGCAACTTACAATGCAGCTGGCAGTGTATATTTTATCATGCGTCATGCCGTCGATCAGTTTATTTTGGATAATCCATTAACGAGTGTAGAAGATGTGGAATGTTTAGCAGTCAGCTGAGTTTATCTGTAATGTCTCTACAGGTCCTGAAGTTCAGAGGCCTCCAGCAGTTCTGTGCAAACCAAAGCTCTTCTGAGGAAACATCTCAAAACAAACAGAATTCTTTTAAATTTTATCTTGTCCTCTTGCTGTGAAACGTTCCCGGTTCTCAGGGATCTTGTTTTTGCCGTACAATCACTTTCATTGTTCTTGTTTTCATAATCTCTGTGTGTCTCATCAGTACCAGCCGCAGCAGGACGGGGATGCAGCTCTGACTGTGTGCAGTAAGCTGTGTTTTGCGATCGGAGGAGCTCCGTATCAGATCACAGGCAGCGCCTTGGGCTTCTTTCTGCAAATCTTCTTACTGGATGTCGCTCAGGTGAGCACATACAGCGACACGGTATAGAGTAACTGTATAAAATAAAGTTATAAAATCAGTGTCAATGTTGGGTTTTGTTACTGTATCATATCACTGTGTTTTTATAAATAATACAGTGAGAAAATGATCTTGCTTGCCTGTGATCAAACAAAACAAATGAACAATGACCCAGAGGCAGAAATGAGAGGATGGAAGAGAGCACAAAGCCGTCATTATGCCCCTGTCTCGCTGTGTCTCGCTAATGCTCCTCAGCTCTGCTCATCTCAGTCCAAACTCCTGCTTCATCATTATTTTAGCACAGTTTCCATAGCGATAGCCAATCAAATCTCTTCATTAAATCAGACAAGCAATTGAAAGATTGGCATTAGATGCAGAGTGATGAGGACTGAAAAATTATGTAAGAAAGTTACAAAAACTACACATGTGTGCTGGGTTCAGATTCTTAAAAGAGCCGTGATGCATGTAAAGTATACAGTAACTGATGACTGAATGTGTCTTTCCAGTTGGATCCTCTCAGTGCTTCTGTGATACTGTTTGTGGGCCGGGCCTGGGATGCTGTGACTGATCCCACAGTTGGGTTTTTAGTAAGCAGAACCCCTTGGACACGCCACGGACGCATGATGCCCTGGTATGTGCTTCTCAAAAACTCCCACAATGCTTCTGTAAGGTGTGTTGTGCTCGCTTCTACATTCAAAGGAAATGGGGAAGAGATTTCAAATCTTCTGAGGACTTTTGGGAATGGGTGGGATTTTACAGAGGGAAGGAAGGAAGTGGTGATTGAAAGACAGATAGAAAAATGGATGCAGCCGTTGGTGACGTGCAGGTTCTGCAGTGTGTCATCCCAGCTAACGGTTTAGGTTATGAGAATGTTTCCATTATGTAACAAAAACATTAACATCCATTTTTTGACACGCTAATGTTATTGCTTGGTTATTCACTGTTATTAAAACATTAAAAAGAGATTTAAAGAAAACATTTTAAAAGATATACATTATAAAGAATGTTTTCATCAAATTGGAAAGAACGTTAGCCAATGTTCTGAGAATGTTTCCTGTTAGGTGGGATTTCTCTGGAGCTGAAGTTGTTGATTATTGTGATAAAATTAATTGAAACATTCAACTGGCTATAAAGTGTCACTCAAACTGCTGAAAATTCTGCTTAATTCAGCTGGAACCTTATAATAAACTGCATTTATATGAATCTATATATAAGCAAATAACGTGTTTGACTAAAGGCATAAAAATATAAATGATAAAAGAATTCAAGGACATGTTAATCTACAGCTTGTTAAGTGTGAGTATATAAACAGCATGTGGGAGACACAGTGAAGTGCGGAAAAACCTCTTGTTTTCTGATTGGCTGAGCAGACCACACCACCAGAATTAACCAATCAGATTGTAAGCAGCATGCAGGCCATGTGACGGGCGGTTTAAACAGTTGCTCTAACATCTTGTTTCAGTTCTGAGTTTATCATGTTACGTGCATGACAGACCAGCGTTTATAAGAGTGTTTTATTAGACACACTATAAAAATGGAGGAAAATAAATAGTAACATTTTATTTTAAGCAGTGCAACAAAAACATGAAACAATAACATGTCTTTCAATATTAGCTATTTAGCTAGATGGAGGAACATTTTGTGTCTTTCTGTTTTTTCGTTCTGCGTTATGATCATGATGAATTATAAAACGTTTGAGCCACATTTTATATGTCTGTTGTGGGAAGTGTAACGTTACATATTTCCAGTATATCAGATATAACAGTGCAGCAAATATATTTCTTCCTTTCCTTGATGTTATAAGATCAAAAGTAAGTCCATTTGTACAAATAAACAGTGTAAATGTACATTAAAGTGTTGTTTTTAAAGGTTGTTTGTGGCAATGATGTCAGCCTATCAGAGGTAGATTTAGGATAATTTTAGTCCAAGCATTTTTTGTCTCAGCATAAACCTCAGGTGAGCAAAAGCAAATGTTTCTCTGCGTTCTGCAGGATTCTGGTGTCCACTGTGCCGGCAGTGTTGTGTTATTTCATGATTTGGGTGGTGCCGCCCATAGAACAGAGCAAGATGTTGTGGTACCTTGTCTTCTACTGTCTGTTCCAGACTCTCCAGACAGTAAGTCTGCAGGCACAATGAATTACAATAAACATTTACATACTGTCATGTTTTTACATACTTGCACTACCAGTTTAAACATTTGACCACATGCATGTTCCTAATGATTATTGTGACCTTTACTGAAGAGTAACTATTTGCGTGTCTGTCTGTCTGTGTGCGTGTCTGTCTGTGTGCGTGTCTGTCTGTGTGCGTGTCTGTCTGTGTGCGTGTCTGTCTGTGTGCGTGTATAGTGCTTTCATGTGCCATATTCTGCTCTGACCATGTTCATCAGCAGTGAACAGAGCGAGAGAGATTCAGCCACAGCGTACCGTAAGAACACACACACATGTTTTCATGCCTTGTATTGTTACATTCAGATGTGTTATGAGCATATATACACAACTGTGCAATACTGATACAACATACCATCTGTCCTGACTCTCTCTCTCTCTTTCAGGCATGACTGTAGAGTTGTTGGGGACAGTAATTGGCACTGCGGTTCAAGGGCAGATTGTGGGCATGGCCAACAGTCCCTGTATTAACAGCACCTCTCTGACCAACAGCTCCAATCACACAGTGCAGAGCAATAGCTCTCAGATCTCACTGGACGACAAATTATTTAATGAGGTGAGGGGGCGGAGCCAATCAAAATACCAAAACAGAGGAGAGTTTTATATTTCATCCATCTTTACCAATTGATCGTGAGACTCTCTCTCTCTCTCTCTCTCTGTGTCTCTCTCTCTGTGTCTCTCTCTCTCTCTCTGTGTCTCTCTCTCTCTCTCTCTGTGTGTCTCTCTCTGTGTGTCTCTCTCTCTCTCTCTCTGTGTGTCTCTCTCTGTGTGTCTCTCTCTCTCTCTCTCTGTGTGTCTCTCTCTCTCTGTGTGTGTCTCTCTCTCTCTGTGTGTGTCTCTCTCTCTCTGTGTGTGTCTCTCTCTCTCTCTGTGTGTGTCTCTCTCTCTCTCTGTGTGTGTCTCTCTCTCTCTCTGTGTGTGTCTCTCTCTCTCTCTGT
>JAZGTK010017792.1:0-12129 GCA_036877625.1 Ambastaia sidthimunki
AACTAATAAATTACAGCCTCATTTCAAGTTTACTTTTATTTCAAAAATACTTTGAAAGGTGGTGTCTTCACTGATACTTCACTAGAGTGCCAAATGATTTGCTCTTGTCGGCTGATCGTGGTTGCATCTCTGTTCTATTGCTACTCGACCACAGCATTTTTATAAATAGGCTTGAAAATTATGTTGGAATAATTGGAACTGCACTGGCATGATTTAAATAATAATTTTCTGACTCATTTCAGTTTGTTGCTTAAGTGAAAAGGTGTCATATCGTTTACAAGCTCAGAGTTAGTTTTCATTTCTAGGCTGATGATACTCCGCTGTATATTTCTTCAAGGCCCAACAAGATGCAGAAAATTCACCAAACTAGCAGAGTATATAGTCGTTATTAAAACTACTAAATTCAGATAAAACAGAAGTTTCAGCTAAGATTCAGCTAAGAATTTGGGTGTCTTATTTGAAAGCAGTTGGTCCTTTGCAGGCCACATTTCCAATGTTTGTAAAAAAAAAAATTTAATTTAAAAACCTACAGGTTTAGTACAAAAACTCCAGGTGTTTCAAAATTTTGCAGCCAGAATTCTTATGAGAATGAACAAGTATGACCATATTAGCTCAGTTCACTGCAGTGGCTGCCTATAAAGCATCGTATAAACTTCAAAATTCTGCTGTTTACCTACAAGGAGCCAGAGGAGTCATCATTTCATATAGGAAGCTGGACATGGGGAATGGGCTGTGGGGGACATTAAAGCATTCCTATGCAAAAATGAGCAAAGATGGAGGAAATTCTTTAAGCATCTGACCTGAATAGAGCCTATATTTACTACAGGAACAGAGTTTATGTCCACCCCAAAATTTCCTCCAACTCCATGTCATCCAAGAACTTCCCAGGATTTTTCTCCATCTAATGCAATTCAACAGGATTTATTGTTTTACAGTTCCAAATTAAAGTTTCAGTGCAGCTTCAAATGGCTCCTCCAAACCCTAGCCAACAAGTCTAAGTGTCTTATCTAATGAAACTATCTCAATCATTAATTTTTTTTTAAATACTTTGTTCACAGTATACACATATACTTTGTTACAAATGTTTGCCTAGTCCCTGAACATTATGTAATCACATCGGAACATGTTAATCACTGCATGTTTGAGTTGGAACAACGTCCTGTTTCATAGTGAAACCTGTTGTGTTTAGGGTTTTGCTTTAAGAGACACTTTGTTACACCTAATTCCGAAACCTATACCAGAGATACATTTTCGCCATGTCTGACACATGCAAGAATATCTATTTACAGGAGACAATGTGGTGGCAGGTACTCCATCAGCAATTGAGGTGGAAGGAAGCACCACTTGGTATCATCTAAACCACTACACTAAAGTTCCCAAAGTAAGAACAAAGAGAAACGTGAAAATGAAAGCAGGTGACACAGAGTCAGACTTGGATTAGAAATGCCATTATGTCATTTCTTAATATCATTATGTGCGAAGGTTCGTACCTCTCTCAGTGGTTTATTAGATGGTAATGTATTTGAACTGCCAACTAAACGGTATGTACTTTTGAGACTATGCGACATATAGTCAGTTAACATGATTGATATCATATTAGCAAGATTTGCTGCTCCAGCTTACAGGGAATGACACATAGAAAAACAACATCTTATGGGACAGGGCTATGGGATTTGCAATAATACCCTAAAATACAATACACAAAAATACATACATACACAAAATATACACAATACAAAGGCCTGAACACTACACAATAAAAAAAAGAATTAAAAACAAATAAATAACAAAAGACTCTTTAGGACTGTAATTATATTAAATATTAAATGTTAGCAGTTTCCCTGTAAGCAAGCCAACAAGGTGACGGTGGCAATGAACCAAAAAAACTTTGGGAGAAACCAGGCTCCATCATGAGGGCCAGTTCTCCTCTGGCATGTTAAATTATATATCGATTTTAAACTGTCGGGTGTAATTTAATGACAATATGCAAAGCATTAATAAATGTTACAAACAGAGATGGCGACAGAAGCATAATGTTTCTAATTGCAGCTATAACATTGCACTACTGTGACAAGGCAGGGAGCAAAAACTTAGAATAGGCTGGAGGGAGGTATTCTCATCATATTCATAGTGATATATCTCAGGGTCGTCTTATCTCGTCTCCCCACTATCTGGTCTTGTTAAAGTCTTTGGGAAAGCTTGGGGAACCTAGGGACCATGGGGTACTGAATAAAAAAACAGAGCCAGTAAACCTTCTTGCACAAACACTGTGCAAAATCAAGCAGGGCGAAGAGCAGGTCTTGCTGGTTGCACTGTACTGGCCCACTGGCCTTATGCCTTGAAGTGGAGCCATTTTGTTGACTAGTGTTCAACAAAAAAGACACTCATACTTGCCCTATCAGCTCTGTACTTTCTTTTCTGCAGGGAGGGTTGGAACAGAGGCTGTCCTCTTCCACCATGAAGGTGTATCTGGCTGCTATACTAGCTCACCACCTGGCAGTGGCTGACAAGTCTGCAACTCATGCCTAGAGATCACTCCTACCTACTCTCACATCATCCTATGACCTAGGCCTGGCTACATGTCCACGGCTGCCACAACATTTTTTAAAAACCAGGTGGTGAACCTGCAAGCACTGCCCATGGTAAGCCAGTCCTTTGCTTGTTGTGTCCCGTTCACACCCTGTGCAGATGTGGAGTGTACTCTGAACTTTAGGAGCTTCAGGAGCTCGGGTTGAACAACACCTAACAGGGTCATGAGGTTCTATAACCTCAGGGTGGAGCCCATATTCTCTTGTATATTGGGGCCCACTAGGTAGTGGACAGGAGGATGTGCTCAGTGTATTTGCTCTGCTTGCAAGGAAATAGGCATTTGTATTTCTTCACAGTGGTTTTCCAATGGTAAGCCTCATGTTAAAATTCCTCCAGCACCCATCGGCAAGCATGCTCTGTGGGGGAACCTCACGCCACGCCTAGTATTCGTGTGCATGCCTACGGTCAGCCCTTGTACTGGGCCAGGTTTCCTGTATGTAATTGTCCTGGGTAATCTCACATGTGTATTCTTCACAATAAGGTTTCCCTGTCTGTAAACCCATGTCTTTCCCTTGGCTCTCTAGCAGACTCCCTCTTTTCTTGTGGACAGGAACAATCGCTGCAACCTTACTGCGCCCAAGTTCCACCCCCTGTGTGGGATGTGGTGGTGTGCCTGTGCAGGACGGCTGGGTAGGTTACCGAGGCAGGAAACCTATCGTACAGAGACATATCTCACCTGCTCATACCTGCATTCCTAGCCTGTAACATGGATTGGCTTGTGGTTTCCATAGGGACCCCGTATGTTAGTACATTAATGTAACATAGAACGTGACTGACTGAAAGGGAAAGTCTTGGTTATGTATGTAACCCCTGATCCCTGAAGGATTTATTTTTGCTGAAGGACGTGTCCATGGTAGCCTCACAAAGTTAAAATGGAATAGTTCTTCTAACTCAAACATGCAACGTTCAATCTGACATCTCAATGCCAAAGATAATTAGTTATAGTCATAGTGCCGTCAGCTGGTAGCAGGTAATGTGGAACATGTAAGTGACTTTGACAAAATGCTCCTATATACTGTACCTGCCTAAATGCATATTGCCTACCATTCTCTCTCTCTTTTTTTTAAAGCCACTGTTGCAAGGGCCCAATCAACAGTGCTGGCAGCTTTTTAATTATTTGGCTTTTTTTATTCAATTTGTCAACTCCTTTTTAAATCTCACTTTGACTATTACAAGTACAAGTCCACCCAAAAATGATATTTTGCCCATAAATTACTCACCCACAAGGCATCCTAGGAGAATATGACTTTCTTCTTTCAGCCAAGCAAAATCTGAGTTATTTTAAATGGTATTCTGGCTCTTTCCAGTTTTGAAATGAAAGGGGAATGGTGCCTATTACTTTGTAGCTCCAAAAACCAAATGAAATTTGTAGGCTAAATATAATTTTTTAGTTTGTTTTTTTTATTTTTGCTTACCTTTTTTCCTTCTCCGTATATTAAAGGAAATCTAAGGTCCTCATCCTCTATCGTTTTATAAGCCCTGTTAAGACAAAAGAAAAAAAAAGATAATTAATTGTAACTGAAATGTGTGTACAACACAAAAAACAATTCAAGTTTTTGTTTTGTTTTCCAATAAAACAGGTTTACAACAATAATGTTCAATGTTCACCCACAAAAAGAAAATTCGCTCATAATTTACTCACCCTCATGCCATCCTGGGTGTATGACATTTTTTAATCAGCAGAACACAATCAGTTATATTATATAAAATCCTGGCATTTACCAGCTTTGTATTAAATTGGAAATTGCCCAGGGGACTAGCAGGCTTACCATGGGGGAACTAAAGTTCTTATATGAAATAGCCTGGAAGCCTGTACACTCTGTAAACTGTCTGGGTGGTTTTGCAGTTGACTGTCACCATCTTCAATCTGACAACATTTAGAAAATCATTTTTTGAAAATTCAGAATCAATTTGAATCGGCTGAAGACTGAATCACAATTCAAATGAGAATCAATTACTTCCTCACCCCTACAACAGATGAATTGTTAATCAAACAAAATAATACATATAGCTGCAAGCGGCAATTATTGGGTTCAGAAAGTTTGGAAAAAAATGGTTTTATTAAAAAAAATAGTTTTTTTCCCAATGTAAATTTATCTGACGTGAATGCAAAGGAACAACTAACTTATTATAAAAGTCAGAAGACACTTTCAGTGTAACATGGTTATGTAAATCAATATTTTTTAATTGAAACACTGATGACAGCATTGTCTACTCGACCCTCTAGGAGACAAAATGGAGATTTGATAGTTGAAATGCTCGATCTTTAAACCTAAACTTTTGTATACATAAGACATAGGCATTTTAATTGTGATGGGCCACATCTGACAAATATAAAAAAATCATATCTGCTAAATAAATCAACCCATCAACATTATTTTAAAACTTTTTGTCATGAGGCTCCGGGCATGATGAATGCCAAGTTTCATGTGAATCACATAAAAGCCTTGGGGTAAGTTTGGAAATAGTTATTTATTCCAAATAACTATTTGGAATACTCTGGAGAAACAAAAAGTTTAATTTTATCACACTATTGCAGAGTTACTAGCAAAAATGCAAAGCTGCTTATTATAATTTTTACAAAAAAGGTCAAATTTTGTAATTGTAGGCCATTCATATTTGATCCTGTCAGCTGCTGAAATCTGATTGGATGCAGGCAGTCAGGTTTATTTGTGTAGCTGCAAGCTGCAATTATGGGATCAAGCCTACTAGGGGCAGCGAGAGCACTAAGAGAAATATTTGTGAACATCACTGATGATGAGTATAGAAATGAAGGCCTAAACATGACAACTATATGAAATTATATTTTTGACCAATAGATTGTGCTGTCACCAAATTGTTATGAGACAGTTAGGATGTGGTAGCAATTACGCAGGCAGTTACAATATGGCAAAGCGTTGCTGAGACACAGTGTAACATCTTTTTTGGCTGGCATCTTGCCATTTAATATCTTCATATGTGTTACTTGAGAACCACTTGATCTATGAAAAAGATTTTAATAACTTTTTGTGCAAATAAGATGTACGACCTACAGTTCAATAAAGTAGATTTTCAAAATAACATAAAATGGCTGACAGGAAGTATAGTCAAGAGTATTGTATTCTGTGAAATAAAGATTTTTTTTAAACAATTAATTTTTTAAACATAAGTGCAAAATATGCACATTTACTTTAAGTACAGTTTTAGAACCTTAACAGTGCAATTGTGATGTGTAGATAATACAGTAATTCTAAAGTTGTTTCTTCAAAACAACTAAAAGTTTTGTAAATGATAGTTTTCTATTCTGTGTGTATTTCCTATCAAATATACAATATAACTACCTAACATACAAACTAAAATACAAATAACAAATATAGTTTACTTCAGAAAACTACCATTCAGTTTAATTATGACAATCGCAATATTGACATTTTTGCTGACAAGATGCTGTGTTTTTACACTGCCTGCATCCTTGTCATAAAATCGCACCAATAAATTTAGAATCCTATCCATACTTTTGTTCGTGGCTTCATCGATGTTAAGTGAAAACATGCTATTCTTTAGCTTCTATCACAGACTTTTTTAAAACTCTGGTGAGATGCCGTGTCTCACTAGAAGATAGCCTAGAAGATAGCTTGCATGCTGCCTTGAAACTAACAGGTGCGTGAGGGCGATTTTATCCTCTGCTAATTTCTTGCATAAACTGACGAGTGGACTAGCAATGGTAAATGACAGATCGTGTTCAGCAATGAGCAGGACGCAAATTTTTAAATTAGCCACTGGCTGTTGTCCCCGGCAAACGTGAGGTGTGTTTTCATGACAGCACTTTTTTTCCCGCTAGTTCCATACATTAGCCTCTTTGGACACAAAGTGCACCTGGTTGCCAGAGCTTTTGGCACCAGCTCCCAAAGGGCTTTCCATCGCTACCCACTTCTTCTATCCATGCCCAGCGCCATTTATTCTTTATGCCTTTGTCGACATCTTCGGGGTCTTTCCCTGGCTTTATAAACTTGCAGTCAATCCCGTGATTTATGGTGCGCGTTGCCAGTATGGGAAACACATTTATCGACATCTTTGGTGTCTTCCCCTGGCTTCATGATTTGACATGATCACCGTGACTTACGGTGACATTATGTGAAACACGTTAGATGGCATTGCTGGATCTGAATCAATCTGTTGGCACCGGAATACTATCAGCCATGCAATAAGGCAAGTTAATTCAAATTTAGTTAACTATTGATGTTATTGTTAACTGCCAGCAACTTACACCCTGTAATTCGTCTCCGTGCCTCTAGAGGCCCCCTGTGTTCCCCACTGCCTTAGTTTTTCCTTGTCTGTCCTTGTTATCATTATTTGCTTCACCCGTGCCTTGTTTTCTTTAAAGAGCATTTAGTTGTGTTTGTTTCCCTTTTGCCTGTGTTGATTCAGACTTCTGATGCACGTGTGTGTTTTAATTTACATGATTCATCTGAAAAAAGAATCGTCTATTAGAATTGACCCTCAGTTTGAAAACCCATCTCAGACAATGAGGATGATGAACCATACCAAGTTTTATAATAATACACAATTGTGTTGCACAAAAGATATTGCATTTTAAAATTCCAAATGGCCAGTGCCCAAAATGGCTGACCAAGAAACATTGGGTATCATTTGACACAGTACGCTCTAAGAAATCTAAAGAAACTTTTTATCTAACTTTTTTAGATTTTAGGCCAAAGTGTTTTTTTTCTGAAAATTCAAAATGGCCAGAAAATTTTCATGACACAGAAAATGACACTTTGCTTTGAAGAAAATTACTACAAAAACAATGGTTACTTGAAAGTATCATACAAGATTTGCCATGGAAAGATAAGGCAAACCTTTAAACCTACAGCAGGGTTATAAAGACATAAAGCTCATGACTTTCTGTATTAGCACTTCTGTAGCATCACAAGAGTGACCCAGGTGTAGAAAGGGTGCTTAATAAGAAACCACTTGGGCAAATGTGCTGTGCACACAAACTTGCTCCTGGGAAAGGACTGACCATTTCCAAAATATTTACACTGATGAAGCAAGGAAACAAGATTACTGAGCTGAGCTATCAAATTTAATGCCCTTACCAGCCAGTCATGGTGAAGTCTCGGTATAGCATCTTCTTGCCAACCTCCTTCCTTTGGACCCTTCGGGGAAACTCCAGGTGTGTGAATTCTCCTCCTAATAAATGGGGCTGCATGAAACCCTACAAAAGCCAAAAACAATAAAACAACACCAAAAACAACAAGCCAGATAATAAATATACAATAATAGTAACAGTACCAATGCCTAAATAGGTAGCCATTAACTGGAAAACCCAAACTGTGCTAACCACTGTGGAGGAATTTTAAATTATAACATTTTTATTTTTCTTGCAGGTTTACCATTTGTATGCTTTTGAAAACAAAATGTATCAACACTTTAGCCAAGGTTAGTGTGCTAAAATAATGTGCTAAAACAATAGAGCCGTATGGTTAGATTGACGCATAAATATAATAACCCAATTGATTGAGTAACAAATTAAAATAATCAAAAACATAGTTGCTTTGCCATGCATTTTGCAACGAGGTCCTCTTGGCCCTGATTAAAGCATATTCAAAGACATTGTCTAGAGTCTGTCTGGTTACTGGGTAGTATCACAAGTGATAGAAATAATAGAAGACATGGTCCCACCTGACAGGGTGTCAAGTGTTAGCTGTGTCAGTTAATTTAAGTAAGGTGTGCTGTTGCCCCTGTGTATCATTTACCAGAGTAGAGGCAGCTTTACATTTTGGGAAATGTTCTCTTGAAAAAACTTGGGTCCTATCATTTTTGCATTTTTGCTATCTACATGACTACATGTAGATTACTTTACTTTGTTTACTTTGTATTTTGACATGTACCGCTAGCTTAAAGATTAGGCAGGTGGTTTTCATTTTGTGGCTGATCAGTGTATAGCTTAACGTTTTTAACAAGAGTTTTCTTAAAAATTACAGGCAAAAACAAGGAAGGTCTGCCTTCCCAGAAAGTTCAATAAGGAGGATCTACAATTGATTTGTGTTATTTATATAATTTAATTATATAATTACAATTACATAAAGCATTTTGAATGGAGGGGCTTCATAGAATCAGGAAAGTGCTCAGCATAGACAGGAAGTGTTGTAATAAAGTAAAATATTGGGAAAACATGTTTTTTTGAACAATAAAGCATGAAAACCTAGTCTAGTTCATCCTACAAACAAAAAGCGCTGTTTTAAGAGGTCATAACATGACACCTTTAAGTGAAAGTGAAAAAAGTGAAAGTGACATGTTTTTGTCAGATATGGTAACCCATACCCAAAATGTGACCCTTTGCATTTAACCCATCACAAGTGAGGCGTGAACACACACTGCAAGTCGTGAACACACACACACCCAGAGCAGTGGGCAGCTATCACTGCAGCGCCCGGGGAGCAATCGGGGGTTAGGTGCCTTGATCATAGGCACTTCAGTTGCAACCTGCCGGCGCTGGAATCGAACCGGCAACCTACTGATTACAAGCCCAACTCACTAACCAGTAGACCACATTTGTTATAAATCATAATAATGTATTTTAAATCAATATTTCAAGTCGAATTATTTACTCATGTGGCAGGTAGCCATATAGTAAGTAATAATGTGTCATTATTATGTAATGTGTAATTATTATGTGTAATTATGTGTAATTATTAGATAATGTGACCATATCTAACCATTTATTCAACACAGCTCCTGGTCCAGGCCCTTGTCATCTCTAGGCTGGACTATTGCAATGCTCTACTGGCTGGCCTTCCTGCAAAAGCACTCAAACCACTACAATTGATCCAAAACGTAGCAGCTCGTCTGGTCTTCAAAGAGCGAAAACGAGCCCACGTCACACCTCTCTTTATCACCCTTCACTGGCTACCGATTGCAGCATGCATCAGGTTCAAATCTCTGTTACTCGCTTACAAAACTACCACCGGTTCTGCACCATCCTACCTTCATCAACTCATTCAAATATACACTCCCTCCAGAACCCTACGGTCAGCAAACGAACGGGGTCTAAACATACCGTCCTACAAACATACTCTGTCACCCCGCAGTTTTACATTCAATATCCCCCGCTGGTGGAATGACCTTCCACACTGTTCCCACACCATATTCAAAAAACAACGTAAAACCCACCTCTTTCGGGAACACCTTACACCACTCTAACACCCATCTCACAAAAAAAAACTAACTTTTTTTTTTCTCCCTTTCTCAACAGGAATCCACTCAAGTACTGGAGTATTGTATACTAGGAAAATTTATCTTTGTATGGCTATGCATGCCTCACTTTGTAAGTCGCTTTGGACAAAAGCGTCTGCTAAATGCCTAAATGTAAATTTAATGGATGTGTAATATCTCTTATTTGAAACATTTTCAGTAGTATAACGTAAGATGCTGAAACTTACAAGGAACTGAAGTCTTTGTCTCTCTGACTCAGGAGTGAACTCTGCCGACATGGGGATTACTTCTCCATTTCTGATAATAATTGCTCTGAGGAGTGTACACACAAACACACACACACATTTTATTCACAAAAAAAATTGTATCAAAAATTAGTTTTGACAAAAAAATATAATTGTGCCAACATATTCTGTCATTATAAAAATAAACTTCACTAAACATGTTTTTGAAATGGGTGATTTTGACCAAATAATGAGGAAACAGCAGCCAACAGGAGTTGAAATCCCAAGAAACTTGAAATGCCAATGCCATTTTTGCAAATTTTAGACAAAGGGCAACTATTTTGAAGATGCCAACATAGTTATTTTAATATTTTTCCCCATAGTTACATTAGTGTTATCCAATCAGTTTGAGTTTAATATTACTTAAAATGTACAGTACTGTATATGATTTTGATGTGTTCTATTTAAAAATTGCAACTGCATTAGTTTCATTATTAATTTGTTACTGTTAATTTTGTAAACAACAACAAACACCATTTTGGCAGGAGTTACACTGTTTTTGTAGGCTCTTTGTAACTACTGCAGTGATGATTTGGCACAGCCGTTATACCAATACCAATCAGCCATTATACTGTTGATGGTCATAAGGCTATTAAGGTTGACTGGACAGTGTGGATGGAGTTTGGTTGACAGGGTGAACAAGACCATCCAGGCCTCCATGTGCTTTACCTGCTGTCCCCAGCATTGGCTACATACAGCTTGCCCAGCAGAAAGGCCACCACAAGTGCAGTACAGCCACCAGTGATATTGTATATTGTTCTTTCCCTCTCAATCTGAGCATCCTGAAAAAACAGTGGCATACAGAGATGGATGATTTAAAGATAATTAAACAATAAAAAATTAATTGTATGAAAAAGTATTAATTCCTATGCAAAATTCTGATTAGAATTAATAGCAAATAACAAACATGTGAACCTGGTTGAAGCATTGCTAGTTGTAATAAATATTTGTAATTAAAATTAGTATTAAACTTTGATGTTTTATCATACTGCTGTTTCCCCTGTTTTATAAAAGCTGTAAGTTGCAGTGATTTTACCACAGTCAATGGTTATTAAACAATAACGTTAATGGTGTTAACAAGACATTACCCACATATTTTTAGCCATCTAATTAATTTCTTACTCTAGTCCAATATTATTTGAACTGGAAGACACCCAAATTATTCATTAAGAAAAAACATGCAACTCAAACCAAATCCTTAGTGCCAGAAATGTTTGGCTTAGGGTTTTGTAAATTGTTAATATTGCTTTTAGAATAATCTAACTACATTCCTAAAGACTCTACTATTTCACTATTTCTTTTTCTCCCTTTCTCTTTCATTATGCAATGTTCAGATATTTTATGGTATTATTGCACATCCCTTATACTCCTGTTCTATAAAATGCTATCTAATCTTCTTTCTAAGCTACATCTTCATCAAGCAAGAAGGGCATGTCTTGGTTAATATGATACATTCAACACCATCATGTTAATTAACTAAATGTCGCATAGTCTGTTATAGGCCACTGAGATAGGTATGAGGCTTTGCGTGAAAATATAGGTATTTCTAATGCATGTCCATTTATTTAAATGGCCCAAATGTGTTGTAGTAATCATGTATAAATAAACTGTAGAGAGCAATCCCTCACCATCTCTTTGAAGGCATTCTCAAGGGCACCGATTACTAGGCTTTCATGTTGTATCTTCTTCTCTATTAAGAACCTTGTTGAAGAAGTGCTTGGTGAGCCAGGGGCCCCTGTGGGTCCACGGAGAGATACAGCCCGGGTAAGGGCCCGGTGTGTGCCTGGGCTTGGGTGGTAGTTGGGTTCTTCCCCCAAGACAGTTGGTGGGAAAGAGGTGTGGTTACAAATAACCTCCAGTACACCCTGAAGATGCTCAACAATGTGGTGGTGTAAAAGTTTGGAAGCCATTACCGCTGCACCCCAGCCAGCATGACCATCAAACATAGCCCAGTAATGGAAGACGAGCCCTTCCGAGTCCTGTGAACAAATAATAATAATAAAAAAAAAACTTAGCAGCTTTCTCCTGTGATATAGAATGGGCTCTGGTTGCAAGTAGT
>JAZGTK010017793.1:0-12127 GCA_036877625.1 Ambastaia sidthimunki
TCTGTATAATCTCTTTATTCACTCATAATTCAGGCTGTTTTCTGTCCAATCAAGCGACTAATTGTGCTTCTGTTTGCATTCTCTGCAGATTCCTGACAGTCTGATTGGAGCTTTTTATCTTGATGGTCTCTAACTGGAGGAATGTGTCATTTCAAATAAGATCCCATAAAGATCAGATCTCTGATCACCTTTGACCTCTTTAAGGACCTAATTGAAATATGGCAGCACCCTGGTGACCTTATTTACTGAAAGAACTAATAATCATCAACAACAGGTTGTAAACATCACATCCTTAATACCAAAGACACCTGGAATATAAGAATCTTAAAATACAAAGACGTAGCCATGGAAACCAAAGGTGAAGTCCGGAGGAAACGAGTATCCATGGAAACCACAAACTCTGCCTGGCTCCTGTTGTCGACCATATGGATTTTTTTGGCTGGAGCTGTACACGCAACCGTGGTGAATGACGATGACATCACTGCTCGCATCAGTTTCTCATACAGTAAGTGATGGTTTCTTATCCAGCGCTGTTTACACTGTAATTAATACAACAGCAGTTCCACCTTAGAGCAACCTGGAATAATTAACTTGCTCGGAGGCAAACAGATGCTTGTTTTAAGAGTCATTTTAACCTTAGCTTAACTAGTTGGATGGCTCACTGAATCAGTAATGTACAGCCTGCCAACCATGCGGTGGTGGTACCACGGTATAGTGTCTTGTAGATGAGATAAAAAATATTTGTAACAACTTGTTTTGCATTTTTAAGTATTAATAGTCTAGCGGAAATAGTCTTTGTTGAACATGTAAGGGAACCGGGTTCAAACCCTGACTAGTTTCAGATGATTTTCTGACCAAATTAGACATATGTATGTTTTTTATTACGCTGTATTACAACTGGACAACTTTATTATCAAAGACACAATTTTATTTTGGATGTTGTATTCTAAATCCATTTGGCACATGTCCTCTCAGTTTATGGGCACAAAGCTTTTGGATAATTCATAGTACTTGTATTAATGCACAGCTGTTTTTACATGGGACTCATAGTAATACCATAGTACTTTGGATAGATGGTTTTGTATCCTGTCATTGTCAGCAATCCACTGCAATCAAGCTGTTTAGACAAAAAAATGCCTCTTCGTCAATAGAATGATCATTTCTTTAATCATGGTGGAGTTTACAGAAAAAGTCTTATTATAAAATATCTAGGATAAAATATCTAGGATTCCTTCCTGTGTGTGTTTGTGCAGTTTCTGTCCTCTTGCTCTGTCTGGGGACATGCTGTTTGACTCTAATGAGCACAGAGAGAATCTGGGCCAGCAGACTGTCGTTCACAGTCACACACACTCATCTGCAAGAACTTAGCTCAGTTTTAGGGCTACTTAAACTACCTCGACTTCTTATTCCCAAAAGACCCATTACCAGACTGCTCATCTTAGCCAAACACAGGAGGGTTTTAATCCTCGACTGTAAACATTTACAAGAGCTATTAAAACCATTTGCAAACCTGGCTGGTGTACTGTACTGTAAAAAACAGCCACACTCAGTAATTACTTGTGGTAGTAAATGCAAATGTAATGAATGTACATTAGTTAGTGAACTCTGTGCCTTGCCAGGAAACCTTGGACATGCAAAGTAACGTAATCTAAAAGAGTTTATGTGCCAGGATTGTGTGTTTTTTTTAGAGGTAAAACTCAGATGACATACAAAGGATGCAACATCTATTTTCAACGTACTGTAGGACTTCACAAAAGATTGTGTATGTGTGCAACGTGACGTTTGTGGAATGAAATGAAGCATTCCCAGCTATCAATTTTAGATTGTAAGAACGTTTCCTTAACGTTTCATTAAGTAGCAAAAAACATTAAAAATGTTATTTTAAACGTTCTGGGACTGTCCAGTTTTTGAACATTGTATTAACATTATTGCTTGTTTTTTGCTTAAGAACGTTGTTAAACATTTAGGATGTTTTACTAACTTGTTAAGAATAATGTTTTTGAAATGATATGTTAAAAATGTTCTACTAACATTACTGAAAAAGTGTTTTTGATAACTTTGAGAGAACCTTTAGAGAATGTTAGCCAACATTCTGAGAACGTTCCCTGTTAGCTGGGTTTGCTGTTGTTGGTGTTAAACTGGATGTTTGTGGCTCTGTTTACGTGTGTTCAGATGCAGTAGGACGAGCGTTAAGAGAGTTTTCTGTGGATGGTGTTTATAACTACTCAACGCTTCTGCTGAGCCCAGATGAAAACAGGCTGTATGTGGGAGCGAGAGAGAACATATTCTCCCTCAGTCTGGACAACATCAGTGTATCGTCTCTGGAGAAAACAGTAAGTGTGTGTGGGGATGTTTGTACATTAGTAAGTAGAAGCTCATTTTAATTTTACTCTGAATTGTTTGTGTCTTTTGTAGCTGTCATGGAACACGACAGACGAAAAGAGGATGCAGTGCAGCTTCAAGGGAAAAGACCCTCAGGTGTGTTTATTTAACCATATATTGAGGACAAATTTGTACTCAAAAGTGACCAAAATCTGAGCAGCTCCCTCTTGGGTCTGCCTTTATTTGTATAAACTATATATAAAAACATATGAAACTACTTTTTTTTAGAATAGTAAAACGTTTTCTGTTAAGGTTAGAGTGTTGGTTAAGGTTAGGTTATATTGTTTAGAACTAGCTATGCATAAAAACAGTAGAAGTCTGTAATGTTCCCATTTAGATAGATAAGTAAACGTGTTTGTGTGTGTGTGTGTGTGTGTTTGTGTTGCAGTGATTGTAAATATAAAAGCAAATCAAAATATAGAAACTATAGCTATAATTAACTATATTAACTAGCTAAACCCCAGTCTGTTATGTGTTTCAGACCGACTGTTTCAACTACATCAAGATTTTGCTTCATCTGAACAGCACACATTTGTATGTGTGTGGAACGTATGCCTTCAGCCCCACCTGCGCTTACATCGTGAGTTCTGGCTCTTGTTTTTGGAGTGTGTTGGGTGTCTTCTCCAGACTGATCGGTGTTTCTGTGTCTCTGGGGTTGTTGTAGAACGTTGCGAGTTTTTCTCTGGAAAGGGATGAACTGGGTGAACATGTTTTTGAGGACGGCCGTGGGCGCTGCCCTTTTAATCCAGAATACAAATCTACAGCTATTATAGTGGGTGAGTTTACTCATGCAAAAACATTATCCATGCACACACCCATGCAGTTTTTTGCATGCATTTTGTTTTTTATTGAAAGCTTCTTGCATTGCATTCAATGTATGTATTTAAACAGTTCATGCATTCCCTGGGAATCAAACCATGATCTTAGCACTGCTAGCGCTGCCATTTTGTAATTTTTTTTGTACATTTTGTAACATTTTTAAAACATTCCACCAACAACTTTTTGATATATGATATGTAACATTACAAAATCTACTAAAGTTCTACTATCGATACTTCAAGAACTTTTTGATAACTTTGAGGGAATGCTAGCCAACGTTCTGAGAACGTTCTCTGTTAGCTGGGATATACATGATTTGCATGTAATTGTGATGGTGTTCAGTAAACCTTCTGTGAACGTTCTGGGTTAACACATTTTGTGGTGTGGCAGACGGAGAGCTGTATACTGCAACTGTCAGTAACTTCCAGGGAAATGATCCCATCATATACAGGAGTCTGGGGTCTGGCACTCCTCTGAGAACAGAAAACTCTCTCAACTGGCTCCAGGGTAAACACACAAACACACACTTAATCACAAGGGACCTCGTAAGAGATACACATCTAAAAATAAACGGCCATATCAGTGATCACAGAACTTTCTCACGCTTGTTAAAAACATGAATGGCTGATAGCAAGCTTAAAAAAGTCCTGCAGTATTTCTGTTGTGTTTCAAACAGTTAACATGTGCGTGTTTGTGTGTTCTGTCAGACCCAGCGTTTGTAGGTTCTGCTCATATTACGGGGGCAGGTACCGAGAGAGGAGATGATCAGATCTTTTTCTTCTTCAGCGAGATGGGAGAGGAGTTTGACTTCTTTGATAACACTGTAGTGTCCAGAATCGCACGTGTGTGTAAGGTGAGCTGGAGTATTTGAGCAGTTCACGCGGCATTGGTGAAATTAGCATAAACTTGAGAAGGCGCACATATTGATACACACACCCCACACATGCAATCATTGTAGGTTGTAAGAACATTTCCCTAACGTTTCCATTAAGTTACAGAAACTTTAAAAAGGTTTTTTACAAGTTATAAGAACATTCAAAACTTCCAGATTTTTAGACGTATTAACATTACTGATTGATTATAAGAACAGTATTTAAACAGTATTATTCTGTAACATTTTCAAAATGTTCCACCAACAACATCAAAAATAAATATAAACTTATATAAGTAAAAAAAAAATCATCTTATGTGTTTTGAAATCACGGCTGAAGTTTTGAGGCCCCCTGGTGGTCATGTATGTTTGCGTAGCTTCATGTAAATCATGTAAATATGTTGGTTTTAAAGATTTGTTTGCGTGTTTATGATTTCAGGAGGATCAGGGGGGAAGGAGGATCCTGCAGAAAAAGTGGACGACGTTTCTCAAAGCTCAGCTCTTGTGTACGCTACCGGACGATGGCTTTCCATTCAACATCATACAAGATGTGTTTGTGCTCCCAGCCCAGCAGCAGACAGACACGCTGCTCTACGCAGTCTTCACCTCCCAGTGGTAAGCAAATAAAGTTTGCCCTTGATCTTTAAACTTTACGAATGCTTTGTGTGCTCTGAATAAAACACATAATTTTTATATGCTAAATTTACATTATTGCATGTGGAAGACACTTTTATTCAAAGCAATTAACAGTTCGCTCAAGCTATACATTTTATTAGTATGTGTTGTCCCAGGGAGTCGAACCCACAACCTTTCTTTGCACTGCTAACTCGGTTCCACCAGCTGAGCTACAGGAAGTCCTCTGTGTTTAACTCATCTAGTTAGTGCACACACGTTAGGGTAGTTGTGAACACGTACGTCTCAAGGGCACACCTAACATTGAGAATGGAGCCAGCAACCCTCTGCTAACAGGTCCAAGTCTTTAACCGTAGGCCACAGCTGCCCCACAAGGAAATAAACATGGACTCTGTATGTGTTTCGTAGGAGCAAAGGTCTGGCAGGCAGTTCTGCGGTGTGTGTGTTCAGCATGGATCAAGTTGAACAAGCGTTTAACGGTCGTTACAAAGAAGTTAACCGGGAGACACAGCAGTGGTACAAACACACTTTCCCGGTGCCTGAACCACGACCTGGAATGGTGAGGAGCAACACACACATCACATACCTGTTCTCTTAACGTTCACTGACATTTTCAAAAGTTTAACGAACTACACATCAAAAGCGTTATTCTTGTTGTTAGTGGAATGTTTGAAAGACGTTACAAAATTCACCAAACGTTTGAACGTTGTGCTTATAACCAAGTATTAGCGTTAATACAACCTAACTTAATCCTACATCAAAAAAAATATGTTTTGAAAATTCCTAGAACTTTTAAAATATAATTAATATAAATATAATAAAAATACATGTTTTGGTTACTATTGAGAATATTAGGGAAACGTTCTTACAACCTGAAATTGTTAGCTTGGCACGCACATGTACACCTGGTGTTATCTTTGATCTGTAAAGCTGTTCATGAAGATAACGTGTTTTTTCTCTTTTTTCAGTGTATTACTAATTCCTCAAGACAGATGGGAATAGAGTCGTCCCTGTATATGCCGGATAGGGTGCTAAACTTTGTGAAAGATCACTTCCTGATGGACAGTCCAATCAAAAGCCAGCCTGTGATCTTTACACATTCTGTGCGTTACACACAAATCGCTGTGCACCACGTTCAGGGTCTCCACGGGACGTATGATGTGATGTTTATCGGCACAGGTATGTGTGTGTTTGTGTTGTTGTGATTCATTTTCTCCGCCCGTCACTCACGGTCTCTTGCTGTGGTTGTAGATGATGGACGTTTGCAGAAGGCCGTGAATGTGGCTGGAATGATGCACATCATTGAGGAGATCAGTCTGTTCCCAGAGCTGCAACCTGTACAACACATAGAGCTGGAGTCAAGAAAGGTGTGTGTACACGTGTGTGTGCGTGTGTATGCGTGTGTGCGTGTGTATGCGTGTGTGCGCGCGTGTGTGTACGCCCAGCTAACAATTTTAGCGTGTTTCCTTAACATTTCCAACAAAAACTTTTAAAATGTTATTTTAAAGAATTCTAGGAACGTTCAAAATGTTTTTAGACGTTGTTGTAACATCATTATAAGAACATTATTCAAACATTTTAATTCTGTAACTTTTTAAATGGTTCTGCTAACTACATAACAATAACCTTTTTGATTTAAAAAGTTACTAACGTTAGTGTAAGAATGTTTTTGAAAACTTTGAGAACGTTCCCTGTTAGCTGAGTAATAGTTTAATTTATGTCTGAGAATGTTAACTTGTTGCGCTTGTTCTCTTTTTCTTTCTTTTTTCTTTCTCTCTCATCAAACAGGGTTTGTTATTTGTGTCGTCACGCTCTGGCATTGTGCAGCTGCCAGTAGCAAACTGCAGTTACCATAGCAACTGTGGGGAGTGTATTTTAGCCAAAGACCCATACTGTGCCTGGACAGGCACAGAGTGCACCGATGTCACAAAAACACCAATTCAAAAGTAGGTCTTCTTTCCGCTCTTTAATTCACGTCTTCTGTTGAAATTTTTCCATTTACTACAAGGTTTTACTTCTTATGTGTGTTTCAGTCACTGGCAGCAGGATATAGAGGCGACCAACACATCAAAATGCAACATCACAGAGTTTAATACTGATTCTGGAAACACAGGTAAATCAAAGCTCAACACGTTCACGCAAGCATACGTCATCCTGTTGAATTATTGATTGCCATACATCTTCCTCTTTCTTTCCCAAAATTCCCAGAATATTCTTTCCCAGATTCCCAATCATCTTCCTGCCAGTTCATCATCATCCCCACCAACACTCTGCGTTTGCTGCCGTGCAAGCTTCGCTCCAACCACGCCCACAGAAAATGGCTGTACAAGCCGGATGTAAGTCACTTCCTGTTTGCGAGCCCGGATGGTGGATTAGTCGTCAGTGGGCGAGCAGGAAGTGAGGAGATCTTCTCGTGTTGGTCAGAGGAACGTGGCTTCTGGCAACTCCTGGCCAATTACTGCGTGAAGGCGGAGCCTTTGCCCGAGACGACAACCAATACGGAGTGGATAAACGAACCTTTAATAATCCAGGACGTATCGTCGGACATTCTGTCCGGTGAACCCGCACGCTCTTCCCAGCAGAATATAAAGACGTATGGCACAGAGCTGGCAGTCGTGTGTGTGCTGTTGGCAGTGTGTGTGCTTTCCTTTGGGCTGTCTGTGGCGTACCGACAGAGGGGTCGGATGAAAGAGATGCTAAGGGGGGGAGAGCAGAACCGAGGAGCCCAGAAAAGCACAGTCAAGCCTGGCGAGAGTTTACCCCTGAATGGTGGTGTGCTTCCAACCTCCCCATCAGACCACAAAGGCTACCAGACATTGGAGGAAAACTGTGACTACATAATCTCTCCGCCAGAGACTTCCAGCACAAGCACATTACCGCAGCAGAACCCGGTGGAAGCTCAGACGCTCGACCAAACGCCGCAAAATGGATTTAAAGAGAGTCATGTGGAGATTAGTGACATTTCTCCTCGCCCACGAGTCCGTCTGGGTTCAGAGATCAGAGACTCTGTGGTGTAAATATATAAATTTACACTGATATTATGTGACAGCTGAAAATTACACCCAAACACAAAGTAACTCTGTTGATGTTCACTTGGTAGTCAGCGGGCAGCTTTAACAAACTACTTTAGAGCCCTGATCACACGTGAAAAGAGAGGACAGATGAAGTGCCACTTAAATGTGATCATGCCCAGATTTTATGTATTGAGACGACACCCTCAAATCTTCTTCCACTCCTCAGTCATCTTGTTTTTTAAATGTTCTTATTACAGTTTATTGTGGTAATACAAGAAAGATTAGCGATGTAGTGAGAGATGGAAACAGGAAGAAGATTGAACCGGATGTGTAAACGGGAGATATGGACACCAAACCTTGTGTTATTTTAACGTTATTCTAACATTATTTAAACAGCTGCTGGTGCTATTATCACTGCCAAGAGTAACGATGCTTCACAGCTTGTTAAGACTAAAGATTGTTACCCGTGTCTGTTAATATTTCTTTGCCATTTTTGTGCAAAGGTTCAATGCATGGATGCTCATGTAGTTAACTTATGGGAACTATATGAGAAAATACTTTACTTTGAAAAGCAAACGCTATGAAACCTTTAGCCCATTATCTGCAGAAACTCTATGTACCAGGACTGAACACCAGGCAGTTTAAACCAGAGAGCTTGTTTGCATTAAAGAACTTTATGACTTTCCTCTAAACATTTTTGAAATCTGTTCTGATTTTTAATTCGTTGTATTTTTGTCAAACAAATAGGGTGACTTCTTGGCCACTTTTGGGAAGAGTTACGAGTTTTCTGTGCTGTGATTCAAATGTTGTCTCCTAAAGTTAAACAAAATGCAAGTTCTACAATTTGTAAAGTGCCTGGTGTTGGACAGTGACTGGTATGAGAAATTCAAAGATCAAATATGTGCTTGTATATAAAATGTAGCAAATGTTGATAAGCATTAAGGAACGATAAGGTCCTTAATACCTTTGAATGTACATTTAAAGACATAAAGCACAAGACAGAGTCAAGATGTGTGTTTGGTAGAGCACAGAGCAGTACATGAAGATTCACACAACTATGTGGAAACAAACACAATGATACTGTACAATAATACAATAAAATGACAGCGTAAACAGTATTGACTGGTAGTTTTGTAGGTAACGCAAGAGAAAAGAACAAAAATTAAAGACAGGTGATACGAGCTCTGATTCCAGTGGTAAAGTTGTTTTAAGAGAGGAAGCTAGTGGTTAGCTAGTAGTTAGCTAGTTAAAGGTCTAAATCTGTTTTAAATCAAACTGGTCAAAAAACCCCGTAAATGCACAGACTTCCAAGCACATGCACTCAGTCTCACACATCAACACACCACTAACTTCCATGCCAGACTCCCACTTCCTTCTTATGCATTTTAACTGTGAACTGTTGTAATTATGGTTTGTTTTACATTCCACTTTTTAGCGCACGTGTATTGAATGGTACAAAAACAGATTGTGGTCTTTTATACGTTTAACTGTTGTGTTATACATTGTACATTCAAGCACTTTATTTTTGTTTGGTATCAGTTTCTTTAAGCTGTAGAGCTCACTGTCAGCATCCTCGGACAGTATTGCCGTCAACGTTTGATATTATTAAAGAGGTCAAAATAGGTTCGAATGAAAAAAAATAGGTTTGTTTCCACGGTTTGACATGCAAAATAAAATTTTGCATAAAATCAAAATGTCTTGAGTATGTTTTCTTTAAAATAAACTGTTGATTTCAAATAATACCAATACAGTGATATATTACTGTCAGATGTGTTTAAATGTTACATGTTACAGTTTTCAGAGTGTTACATAATAGTCCAACGATTTTTGAAATTTTGCTCTCTGGCATTGAAGTTAAAGTTACTGGTAAATTAATGTTAACATATCGCTACCTTAGAATTATAAGGTTCTATCTGACATTTTTGTCAAAATTGAGCTATAACATTTTGACACTATTAAAGGTGTTTTATTTTTAAAAATGCATTTTGGGTGTTTAATTTGAAAAACAAAAAAAGTTCAGTTTTGGTATTTACAATGCAATGCAAAAACTTTAAACCTCAATATTTCAAAACTGGTCAGAACGCAGATAGAACCTTATAATTCTAAGGTAGCGATATATTTAACAAGTGTTAACATTGTCAGCCTGGATTTATTTCACAGGTGTAAATCGCAACGTGTGCGCAACCTATCCCTCCAATAACATTATACAATCCTTTCAAATGATTAAAAACTTCTTTTACAACATTTTTATTTAGTTTTATTTATAGGCAACATGCAAGTCCATCTTACCAAATATCTTATAAAAACCTTCTTTTGTGGCACCGGTCTGTCTCTGAACACTCCGTTTACAGTAGTGAACAGTAGTTTTGATCCCTGTTTACACTCTGCATTAAGATTTATTTTACATGATCTGATCACACCTGGTAGTTACGTATCTCAAATGCATCTCCTAAAACCACATGTGGTCCGAGACATGAGTCTCATAAAATCAGTTTCACTGCATGTTAATGTCAGAAAAACTAGTTTTCATGTTTTTTACCAACTTTAAAAAAAAATGACCGTGCACACGTGGATTTTATAATGAAAAATAAACACATTGGAAAACTTTGTAGTCAACATGCCATTAGTGCCATATGTTAAAAAGAAATGATTATACACACACACATTTTAGAGATAATAGTTTAATTACTAGGTGTGAATTTAAAATGTACATTTTAAGAAGGGCACTTGATACAAAATTATGAGATTGCAATGCCAGTACAGTTGTTTAGAAAGTGCAGTTTATTTGGGCCTGTTCTCATTATCTGAAAACAAGAACTTTCTCCTCCATAGATAAACAGAAAACAACCACAAATTGTTACGTCCTGTATTGGTGATATGCCCTTTCCAACACACGATGGACTTTGGGGTGAAACATTAAGGAAAGCCAAGTCTTTGAATCTACACAATGATAGATACTTCCTCAACAAAAATATCAGGCCAGAAATTCAAAACGGCATGTTGATCATGGTGTCCTCTAGTTATTTGGTTTTAGTATCCGTTTTCTCATTTGCCTTTTTTTGCTTTTGTTGCATGATTTCAGCATCTCTGAAACAAACAAACATTTTTTTAATTTTTACATTCATCTGAAATTATGTGTATTTTAATCCATGCACAGCCGCAGGGTAAAAGGTCAAAATTAAACCTGTTCTGTACAAGTTGCAACAACAAACAAAAACAGTCTTTGCATACAAATAACATACAAACAATGATTCTAAATGTCTTTCATGTCTTTAATAAATGTACTGGATAAACATTCACATTGCAGAGTTAAAAAATATGTTTTTTAATACATGGTAATATATTTTATATATGGTAAATATATATGATAATCCTTAGGTTAACAACTTATATATGCTTACAGCATATACGCTTCCCTGCACCTATATGTGTTTTAGTTGGAAAGGGTGCTGATCTTGTGTTGTACCTCTGCTTACGAGCAGATGCAGAGAGCCCATCCTCATTTCTCTTCCCTTTGCCCTGTTCAGTTTGCTTCTTAGCGTTCTTTTGACGGGCAAGTTCACGCTGATTTCCCCCTGCAAAACATGGAACGGAGCAATGAATGTATGGAACCTGGATTCAGAAGATGCGTTAATACTTTGCATCACTTATTCTGCATTAAACTTGTGGTCTATTGGGAAGCCATCACTGCAATTATAAGGAAATAAACACAGCTTTATTTCTACAGCGCCATACAGCTTCATAACTAATATAATTCTGAGGATACAGTCACGATTGTTCACACATTTAAGCAAATGACTGAATGAATATAAATGAGATTTATACAAAAAGGAAAGCGTTGTTTACTATAACCCATTCAGTATGCAATATAACCTAAAGACACCAGGGTTAACGCTTTTCTCGCTTTTCTATATAGCTAGTAAACAGTACTTAGTTAACAGTAAACTCAGGGAAGTGTTTACAAGTCAACGTGGCAATGAGGGCGCCAGTGAGCTCTCATAACAACAACATGCACACACACACTGAGAAAACTGCTGATGAAATGTCAAAATAAAACCTCCTTGTTCTTATAAAAACCATCTGGTTACCAAAGTTAAACAAATATTCTACAATATTTTAGGGTATGTCATTACTACGGCATTATAATCTGTGTTAGCTAATGTTAAACATCCGTCAACTTTACCAAAAGAAACAAACCTTTTTAACAGCATTTACATATATTTGCCTTCTTCACATAAATATTAATAAATGTTGATAATGAATTCCACTACAAAACAACATTTTGCCTGGTTTAGCAGGTTAATGCCTTGGTTTCATTTCGGGGACTTTACGCAGAATAAGCTAACCGGCTAGTTAGTTAGCTTTGCTATCGTACTAATCCTGATTTTGAGTACTGATATAAAATACA
>JAZGTK010017794.1:0-12126 GCA_036877625.1 Ambastaia sidthimunki
CAGGTTATGTTTATATATGCAGGTTATATTTATATATGCAGGTTATATTTATATATGCAGGTTATGTTTATATATGCAGGTTATATTTATATATGCAGGTTATGTTTATATATGCAGGTTATGTTTATATATGCAGGTTAAGGGTCCCTTCATATGTAAATAAACCCATTTGGGAAGAAACTGGTAGGTGAGAAGCATTAATGCTAAAATTGGTCTAAATATTTTAAAAAAGTGTCTGACATTACAATAACACTGGCAGTTCAGCTATTGTAAGTATGTTCATAATAGCATGTCTATATCAAATACAGAAACTTTAGCTAGTTAATAACTTACCACTGTGTTATTCAATTGTGTATGAATGTAGCTCCATTTTTTTATTCAGCTAATAAACAAAAACTTATATTCCATTCATATCCTGTTGTTAAAGGTTAATAATATCTGATTTGTATATTTAATAGCATATAATAAGTTAATTTCTGAGAGAAATCGGTTAAAGAAGCAGCACTGAGCTCGACGGTTAATAATCTGACCGTTAACTTTTACGTTTCTTTAAATTTCAATTTTCGCGGCAGATCAGAAGCGCGTCACGCGCAAACAGAATGCAAATCAAAGAAACATCGAGAGAGAAACGCGTGCATTTATGATCATATTTTGGTTATTTTTCAGATATTTTGGCATGTGAATTTCCCTCAGATGGTGTAATTCACATGCCACTGTGTCTTTATTTTAAATGTACGCTATACTACATTTTGTTGTCAGCCCTCGGTACATTTATAGCGTGCGGTGTTGCCAAGTTGGTGATTTACCCGCGTAATTGGTCTACTTTCAAACTATCGAGGATTTTCCGTGGGTTTGACTGTATTTGACTGAAATACTAGCGTTGAAATATTTTACTTTAATGTGTACTGCAATAAAATGATTTTGGTATTCTAGGTATGGACGAGACATTTTAAGTTTTAATGTTGGGCTATGGTGATTGGGCTAGTCTTTATTTACCATTGAGCTGGTTTGTTTAGACCTGGCAACCCTGATGGCGTGCTTGTTTGAACTGTACTACTGTAGTGCTCATAATACAGAGTAATTTTATATCTGCAATATCTGCTGTATTTAAATATTGGATTACATACTATAGTTGTATTTTGGTGGCTCCAAATATCTTGGGGCAAGATAATTACTAGCCTGCAATGCAGGACACAACTTTTGATAGAGGAAATCCTGTTTTAAATGTCTAAGCTTCAAAGCTGATTTTAAATGTGATTAATGAACCCAATGACCTTCATCTTCAGATCCATTCATTCATCTGAACGACGCTCTCTTCAGTCTAAATGGAGGGACAGGCTACGTGCTTAAACCCGACTGGATGCGAGACCCCACCAAAAAGAAGACTTCTAAACAACACATCAGAATTAAGGTGCATTCACACCAGACGTGACTAAAGTGATTTTAATGTGAAGTCAATGCAAAGACACGAATAGACATTCTGCGGCATTGTATTACTTGTTGATTCTGTCTGAATAACCAAGCAATGGTATTAACCTCTCAAGTTGTGAGGTTCAGTTATGGGAAAAGCTGTTAAAAGTGTCACTAACGTTTGTTTTCCTAGGTGATAGCAGCTAGGCATCTGCCTAGTTCAGATCACATTAGCAGTCCTTATGTGCAGGTTGAGCTATGGCCAGGAAGTCAATCAGATGACTTCAGTTTCAAGACCACTGTTTTAAGTAAGGAAGATTGGCTAAAGGAATAGTTTACCCAAAATAAAAATGTTTCCATCCTTTACTCACCCTTATATCATTCCAAACCTGTATGACCACAAAAACACAATAAAGAACACAAAAAAAGATACTTTGATAAATGTATTTGTGTACTGGTGGTTTTGTGTTCATACAATGAAAATCAATTGGTGTTACCAAGATACTTCAAAATAACTTCTTTTAAGACCACTGATTTACTGAGTTACTGGAGAAAACAAATGTTTTAAATGACTTTTGAATCTTCCATTGGCAATTTTCGATAATAATGTTGTTTAATGTGAATTTTAACACAGAATATAATGGATTAAATCCAGTGTGGCTGGGTCCATTCAATCCATCAACATATTTTAAAGTGGATGAGCCAGACCTTGCCTTCCTGCGCTTTGTGGTTTTTGAGGAGGACATATTTTCTGATGCTAAGTTTCTTGCCCAAGCCACTTTTCCTATTAGAGGTATTCGCTCAGGTAAGTCACACCAAGGTGTTTTATTTTACAACTTTGTACATTTAAATGAATCTAAAAAGATGTTTATTTTTTTTTTAATTAGGGTATCGGTCTGTCCCTCTGAAGAATAGGTTCAGTGAAAACCTGGAACTTGCCTCACTTCTGGTGCATTTAGATGTAAAACAGGTAGAGGTAAGAAACGCATACAAACGGACTCGTACCGCTTTTCTCATTCCAGTAAGCAGTAAATTGAGATGTAATTTGGACCAACTTTTGTATTTAAAGGATTCAAGTAAACAGCATTACCCGTAAGGAATTAGAAGACAACTATTGGCCTGACAACAGCCATGTGGTGAAAAGAAGAATGTGGTTGATTTTATTTTGCTTTGGAAGATGTGTGTGGCCGTTCTTGCCCCCACGTCTTCACAGAAATAAGGTCAACTTGTGGATTTGCTAGTAAGGCAGTGTTTTGGGTCCCTGCTAAAAAGAGATTTTAACTTTTATTATTGCAGATTCTTTTTGTCATTTGGGACCATCTTTGTTAAGAATTTGATTTTATATTTTGTCCTTGATGTTAGCACATTTATATAAAGACTTTTACAACAAATGGCTAAATGTGTGAATGTTTAAAAATGTCAATAAAAAAAAGAAATCTTGAAATCTTTCTATTTGAAACATATTCACAGACAGTTTATTCTGATTGAAACTGGTTCACATATTAGGCTTATTTTCCTGTCAAAGGTGTGTGTTCTCATTACAATAGCCACAGAGCAGCAGCAACCCAGCTGTAGATAAAAGCAGATAAACACAGAAGAAATAAGGGGAGCAGTTCTGCAAAAACTTAAGGAGTCCTGGGAAATGTAGTTTTTTGTATGTACACGACAGGGCAGCAGAAACCCCACCCACATCATATTAAGACTTAGTCTCAATTCAACATTGCAGAAAGCTTTTAAAAAAAAAATAAGGAGAAAGCAGAGAAAAATGAGACGTTATAATATGCTGGTAAAGAGACACTGGAAACACAAACAGCACAGTGAGCTCCACAGGTTATAACAAACAACTCAAGACGTGTGGAGAAAACGGTTTCCCAGGTTACCGACGTATAAACTTCCACTTTTTTTGAGTAGCCATTGTCTCTGTGTTTTCTGAACAAGAAAAAATGTGGCATTTTAATATATATATATTTTACAAAATAAGGGTTAGGAGGGGGGAACCCAGCCCCCTAAATTCCTTCCCCCCACAAACAAACATTTGTCTGCTGTTAGAATCAGAGATAGCAGATTATTACAAACGTGACCACCGCTTGAGTTTCACCAGTGTTCAGACCGGCACACTCACAGATAACACCATCCATCGGTTCACAAGCGCACACAAACATGAACTCTGTCCATCTCTCACTTTTAGAAACATATTGATCAAAATGGTAAGTGGCTGAAGAGGGCGCAAGTGTAGGGCTGATCTTAGAACTAGTGATTTTACCCTTTATGTTCAAATTTTTATGATAACAATACAAAATGCAACATCTGCAGATGCAACATGCAAAAAGAGATTAAAACAAACAAAAACAAAATTGACAAAAATGAATGAAACGAGTCCAAAAAATATTTAAAATGAAAAGAAAATCCATCAAACACATTGACAGTGCAGCTGGTCTAAGGAACAAACAGGTGACCATATGCACTCATCTCAGAAATGAAGGCAACAACAGTCTCAAAACAAACTGTGAGAAAGAGAAACAAATATTTGACAGGAAATTATATACAGTCGTATGTACATTATACAGTATGCAACTACGCAAGACGACAGAACACAAGTTTGTGCCAAAAGGTCATTTATGGCACCCTGTACTCAACTCTCCCAGATGGCGTCTATATATGTGAAATTAAACGCACACGCAAGCTGGACCTACCAAAAACTGCTAAGTTGAAAACAGGCCACACAGACAGTGTGGCACGTCTGAGCAGTCTATTTATCTATAGGTTTTAAGTGGGAGTAAAGACGGACACTCCTTTGTAAACATAGATCAGAATAAGAATTTCTAAAGAAAACCTTTTTAATTAAAGTTACAGCCGTTTTATTTCTGACTGTTTTTTATGAGATACAAGATATTTTTCTACAATTACTCTCCTTCATAACAAGTCTCTATACTAGTCAAGATATTGACTATGACATATTACAGTGGTGGTAAATTATGTTTAAAGAGACGATCACAAAAGCAAGATAACAAAACGTAAAATGGTTAAACAGCTGCATAACAAGCTGTAATGGACGTAGCACAGATCTTGGCTCGATATTTCATTTTTATATAAATATGCAGAACATTTTGTTAACCGTTATGGCAAATCACTCGTGGTGGACTCCTACTGACCACCAGAGGTAACCACAGCAAGTTTACAGATAATAATAAAGCCTAATAATCGATTTAAAAGTTAATAACGCGTCTATGTACAACCTATCTGACGTTCCTCAGAGTTGCTAGGTGTTGCAATCTTTACAGGAAATGTTTTTAGGCACCATCTTGGTTCAGTATGCTTGACGAAAGTACTCGAGGAAAAAAAAAGGACCAAAAACGGGGCTCATACACACAGAGTAATCCCAGACTACTGTACTTCCTGGACAACATGCTCTTAAATATGGGTGTAAAATTAAAATTACACTGTACAATGTGGCTAAAAAGAAAGAAGACAAGGATGAACAAAATGATAAACAAAAAGGTCCTTTCCACTTTAGAGCAAAGCCCCTGAAAAGTCTGCTTTAAAAATCTCAAAAGGGAAAGATAGTTGTTTTCTTTACAAACACACATATATGAAAGCAGTGTATGGAAAAATATGCTTATTCAAGTTGATAAAAATGACTTTCAGAGTGATAGAATTAACATTGTTACAGGTGTGTTTAACAACAGAGATTTCAGTTAAGATGCAAATAACAACAAAGCAAACACTCAGAACAAAATAATAATAATAATGTTTTGTGGAAATTTTGTGGAATTCCACACAGGAGGTCATGTCAAAACTGTTGGAATGTGGCTCTGATTTTTCAGGCCTTCACCAGATGCTGGTACCACAGGGGAAATGGCTCCAGGTGGTTCAAGAAGAAGGAGACAAATCAACTGCATCTCCTGGGAAAAAGGACACGGAATAAAATCCATACTTGTAAATGAAGTTGAAAAGGAAGCCATTAACAGCTGACGACACACATAATGACAAAGGACACGGTTCCTCTGATGGGTGAGATACAGGCAGAAAAACAAAGTCCCCTTTATGATAACATCAGAAACAAGGTTCCTGTGCTGTCTGATGATGTCATACTCCTGCATTTCGATGTCGCTGCAAAGAGCGTCCTTACATTTGGATGAGATACTAGGCGATTCTTGAGTGCTTATGATATTTCAGAAGGTCCTTGTGTTCAAATGATGTTCCTATAAATACAGTGTTGGTGATTATGTTGTGTTCTGATGATGTGTCAGCCATTTCCTGTGTTGGTTCTCATAAATCTCCTTTAGCCTTCATGATGATGACAATGTTTACCACGCTTCAGTGTAGCGAACATCCACTTCCTTCAGGTTGGGAAGTTTGGCCTGTGGGTAAGAAAAAGATTTAGATAATGCAAGGCATTACGCAATTTACACAAACAGGACTGGTTCCTGGTTTAACGTCCTTTATTGTTCCTGGAGCAACATTTCTATCAGCCAATCACACCGCTCTGATTTTAAACTCTGTTCTAAGATGGATTAATAGGAATGTTGTTCCATGAAAAACAAACTTTTATCCATGAACATTGTGTAAATCAAGTGCATATGGATGAAAAACGCTGAAAACTGGTTGATTTTAGTAGAAATAAAACAAAGGCTACAACGAGAACAGTCGAGAATTGTGTAACACTGGTATTACAAAATGTAACAGCAAAAGTTAGTTTAACAAACAGACTGCTCTATCATTGGCCGGGCCAAGCGGATAGTCCCGCCTCAAACTTACACCACTGGTTGAGTAATTTTTGCTATGCTGCTTGAAGTACTCAAAACAAACAGAGCCCAGATGGAAGATTTTTTTACATTATGAAAATTACACACTTCACATTGAATTCAAGCATCAATCCATACACACATTCATCTCTGTCTTACCTTCAGGTCCTCATAAGTGTCCGCAGAGAGTTTAGTACTGTTCATATTCAAACTGCACAGGCTTTTCATAGCTGCAAGAAGAACAATGTTACCATTTAATTGTATTACATATATTCTAAAACATACCATAAATGTACAGCCAGCACTCTTTTTGATTAAAGTGTGATTATGACAGAGATAATTAACAGACTCCCTCATACAAGAAAGATGACCAGAATTATGGATTGTTACTGACCAAGAGGCTAGAAAATAAATCCAATCATTTTAAATTTCAGTTCAGAAAACATGGTGGCTGGTGATAAGATGTGTGTATGTCTGTTCTTACAGCTGAGGGACAGCAGCCCTGCGTCCGTGACAGGGGTCTCACATAAATTCAGAACCTGCAGACAGGCAAGATGTTCTGAGAGCAGGCGAAGCCCGGCGTCCCCGAACTGAGAGATAAATAAACAAGATGAAAAAGAAAAATGACAATTACTATCATGCCTAATTGATAGGAACAACATCTAAACAAACGTAATAAATTAGAAAGCCACTAACTCTGTCGATTTGTTTAAATTGACAAAAAATACAAGAAAGGTACATCGTAACGGTGCAGACTGGTTTGCGAACACACACACAGCTGCTTGTTTATGGACGGACTTGATAACAGTAACAATACAACAGATGGAATTATGGGATTGTGGAACTGAGGTAAAGAGAGAGAGAAAGGCGAGACCTGGGTGGACCACAGGTTGAGCTGTTTCAGGGACGGCAGCTTGATGAGCTGTTCTGCACAGGCACTGGTGACATTGGTGAAGGCCAAGCTGAGGTTCTCCAGGTTCCCAAAGGATCCGGAACTCAGCAGACGAGCCAAGTCAGCATCCTAAAGAGAAACACGGGCAAAAAATACACGTTAAAAACGTGTTTGATGAAGGTGCTTCATTCAACAGCCACAAGACACACAAGAGGCCATAATTTCTTAAGGTTTAAAGGAAAAAAGGAATTATATACACAAACACACACTTACTGTAGACTTAGAGGGCAGGGTGAGTCGAGTAGGTCCTCCTTTTCTTTGCTATAGAGAAGAAAAGAAAAATAGTGAGGTCTGGCTTTATGTCCTGCAGTTTTTACTTCAAACACCAGGTGGCGTCTAAAAGCGCTTCATTGTTCCATACATAGGAAGTCTGTAAATGGGTCAGTTCTGTGGAAACTGGAGCACTGCGTTAAACCAACAGGCTGTTCTTGCCCTGTGACGACACAGTAATGACTGTGCAGTGTTGCTTATGGAAGCCTGTGCACACCAGTGTTTATTTGTAAAACCGGCTTGTACACTTACCAATTCTTTAAGCTCTCTCTGCCTGTCACACAGCTGCTCGTACATTCGCAGGCCGACCTGGGTGCTCTCCAGGGTGGAGATGATCTGTAGCTGAGTGTCCTTGTTCTCGATGATGTTATACTCCAGCATAAGGCACAGGATCTGCTCAAAACACGCACACATACATACGACATGACTGACACATTCTACATATTTCACAACTGCAGTGTTTTTTCAACCCCAGTGAGCTGCCTTACAGTCTACACAGGTGTCTACTTTCTACTGTGGTAACCGAAGTTTCTTGAAGAAAGTCGGTGCACTCTGCAGCCATCTTTGAAATGCCTCTGGGCAGCTATTTCAGTCACGTAAGACCAGGTCTTGTCTACTTGAATCGGAGATGACAGATTTCTCTAAAATGACTGGCTAAGGTCACAATAAAACCTCTTTGGATTTTGTTGTTTTTTAAGCTCAAATTGTGCTGTGAAAAAAGTTTTTCCTGCTACTGCACAAGTACTGTCAGGTACAGGTACACTGTAAAGAGCCCCTCCCCTTGTAAATGTTACTGATTAGTGATTGGTTAATTTTACCAGAAGGTGGGATTTCATTCACAAGAGCAAACATATTAAGCATTGCACTTTCCCCTTCATAGTAACAGAACTGTGGTATCTTGTTATTTCTATAACCTTTGTTCTAACCCAAATAGAATGTCTTAAGAGACTGATTTTAAAAATGGATGCCTAACACAAAGCATTCTGGGATTGCCAAATCTGCAAAGCAAACACACAATGCTGCCTTTTATGACTGCTGGTCCAAACGTAATCTCACAAAGCCAGACATTTGCCAATTGGCAGTTTATTCTGGCCAAGAACTGCACACTTAGAAGAGTGGGCAGTGACCATCCACAATTCGGTTTGTTTACACGTTTTTTAGGGGCAGGCACTTTAGCTCCTGTTAGTCTCTGACTGGAACTGCTTATTGTCAGCTTGTTTGAGCCATTTTTAAGTGCAACATGCAGCAGAATAGCAAAAATTAGGTGTCTTAAAAAAAGCAGCATCATTTTCGGCCCACTATGCGTGTTGCCATGGTTGGTAGCTCGCCAAATTTTTAAACAAAGCCATTCAAGTCACATGTACCTCCACCATGGTCCTGTTCCCCCGCAGGGCTAAGAGCATGCAGGGTCCCAGTTTATTTTCAGCCAATGACAAGAGAAATTTCTTCGTCTTGTAGCAAGAGCCCATGAGAATGTGGACCTGTGGGGATGAAAGACGTTAAACCATAAAGCAGATATAATGGCAGGACAAACCAAAGACTAAACCAAGAAAGACATCTCGTATTTCATGCGAACACTATCATACCATGCTAGCAAACAACTCTCCGTCATCATCGCAGGCCACGCCCCCCGGACTGTACAGCTGGAACCAGCCGTCCTTTCCAGAACGCACACTGAGCAAACAGGAGTGGACCTGTGAAAGACACACACATGTATACACATTCACAAGAGTCTCAGGCTAACAGCCCATTGTTTACCGAGTCCACAGTCACAATATTAAGCAAGCATTCTGGTTAAAATGTAAATCAAACAACACCCTTTCTGTAAACTTGTGTTTCCTTGTCTCACCTCTTGTCTGGGGTCCTCTGCAAACTTTTGAATAACATGTTTCAACTCTCTGTTAAAAACAAAAACAGGTTTGTTAAATGACACCAAACATGTGACCCCAGCCTTAACACTCAGGTTAACACTTTCAGAACATTAATATTTAACTAAGATTGTCACTGACTGGTGTTTTGTATCAAAAAGCCTTACTTGAAAGTACAGCTCTCTAAAACAAAAGGCAAAAAGGTGTCCTTCCAAACCAGTTTGACTTCAAGAGTTGTCTTGATGAATCGCACTTGGCTGCGTTTCTCAAAAGCACAGAGATAAACCAAGAGTTGATCGCAGAGCCCATTCGTGCCAATTGGCACTATAAAATCAGGCTTACAATGCTTTTGAGAAACACAACCCTGGTTGGTTTTTGTCCATATATTTACATTGAACAGGGACTGAGGCTTTCAATGCAAAAGAACCATAAAAATACTATAAAATAAATCCAATGTTCTTTACACAGAGGTACTGCAAGATGTCAGGACTGTTATGATACTTTTAATTATTTTATTACTTTTAAATTTTTGGAACTTCACAGCTTTAATTCTCCCAATTAATTACATAGAAAAAAATGCCTAGAAAATGATTTTAAAAAATTACCTTTTCTGTTTCAGAGAAGAAAAATGAGATTTAGAAGAAAACAGATTTAGAAGGACAAAAGTATGAGTAAATGATGACTGAATTTTACATTTCTATTACTTCTCCTTTAACTTTTTAAGTCATTTAACTTTAAGAACACCAAAGTTTTAATGTTGGACAGTCGTTAAAAAGCATTTCACTGCATGTCGTACTCTGTATGAAGATGTATGTGACAAATAAAATTTGAAATTTGAAGAATCTCTGGTGTTCTGTATAAAGTGAGGGTTATATCACTTACTTTGTAAATTTGGCATGCGCGAGGGCTCTGGAGAGAAGACAAAGCAAACACAAAATAAAGTGGCATCATTTTCACAATAATTGCACATGTTGCTTTATTAGCCTGCATGTAGGCGTGCTTGCCTCGACACGCATGATGTTACAATTTCAAATCAAAAGTGTCGTGTGTATGTCTGTGAGGACTTCATCAAGCGCTCTGCATGTGTGTCACAATCTCTCTGGGATGTGTCTGCCTGTTGTTAACGTTTTCTAATGAAGGCTGGAAGCTCCACGTGGCGTAGGAGCGCAGGTGAGCCCCCCCACCTGTGGCAACAGCAGGGCTCTGTAGGAGACCTGTAATGATGGGTCCCGTCCTGCAGGGCCAATTACAGGAGCCCCAGAGGACCCGAGGCGCCTCTCTGAATACCCACAATCCCACAGCAGAGCCCTGCTACTGCCCGCCCACGTCAGAACTCTCCCCTGCACGCCAGCCCTCCAGAGAGCAAAACGCCCCATGTGCACGGAGGGCTTTCTCTGCGCTACAAAATGGTGAGATGGATAAAGTAGGCCAAAAACCCAGAGTCACAACAGCACAACGGCCAGTGATGTGGACAGTATACAGATCTGATAAATCAGTATGACGTAGGACAAGACGTTGAGCTGGGTATAAAACACTGATTTTCATTTCATTGTTTAATTGTGTTTATTTGAATCTTATTTAAAAGATGTGTGAATCTTACTCCTAAACTTACTAACATTTAATTATTTTCTATACTACGCACATAATTGTGTGTATGTGTATAATTTCATTATATTTATTATCAACAGTCTGTTGATATTGTAACTAAACAATTCCCAAACTAATCAATGCAGAGTCAAATCTAAATGATTTTAAACAGATTGAATCCAAATCCAATGGAAATCAAACTGAAATTTTAATGTGAACTGAAACCAGAGGCTCTTACTCTTTTGGGAAGGGGATGGGTTGAAGCAGGCTGGCCAGTGCTGGTCTCCAGTCATCATAGTCTGATCTGTGGAGAGACAGAGGCATCATTCGTATACTGGCCCAATCAGATATGCTATATGCTGCCTAAGCATCAATAAACATAAAACACTGTTTATTTTTGTGATGGCAGCGTTTGCCATGTGGACAGATTGGGTAACCATTACTGCCTAGTACATTTTAAATGGTTTGGTAAGATTAATACCCATTTAAAAACTGGAACGAACATTTAGTCAAGGGTGCAATTTGGTGCCATTGGTTGGCTGAACAAATAGTCCCGCCCCCAAACTAAAGTCATTGGTTTAGTCAATGTTTGGCTGGTCAGGATGCTCATATGACTGTACTTAGTGACTCTGCACAATACACTAGGATAAGAGCATGCATTCTTGCTACACAAAGTACATACTTCATTTTTAAATGAGAAATACTCATGCCAAGTAATCAGGACAGAAGTGTGTATAAACATCTACTACTTGGTAAAAAATTCAGCGGCCGCACACTCACAGCATTTTAAGAATGAGAGCGAAACAGCCCAGCACTCTGTCAGCATGTGCTGGCAGCTGAATGGACAGGGCGTTGAGCGCTGGGCTGACCAGCAAACAGTCGATCAGGTTGGGCTCGTTGTCACCCTCTGTTGGGGCCTTGCGCAACGCGTTGGTGGTGTTGTTGTTACGCTCCAGTTCCACAAGAATCTCGCTGGAGTTGACGATGGAGGGTGGTGGTGAGAGGGGCAGGGCGGGGGGTGGGGACAGGGTGGTGTTTGGGGGTGGCGTGGGGGGCTCGGGCCGCAGCAGGCGCAGGGGCATGGGCGGCTTCCTCTCGCTCTGTTGCTGACAACCGTTCCGGATCTCCTTCAGACTGGGAGAATTGTCCCGACTGAGAGAAAGAGAGATATTTGCATGCGCTGTCACAAAAAAAAACAACTGTTTATTCTGACTACAAACTTGAAGTTAATTTGTGGTGAATTTGCAACAAACAAAACAAATGTGCCGTGAATGTGCACCAGCTGTTTGCCAGT